>JACCIY010001368.1:0-66151 GCA_025506505.1 Flaveria sonorensis | reverse complement strand
ACTTTGAAAGATGTTAAACCTTAGCTTTTTAAAGTTTCACTTTTACCCTCCGTAATGTATATATAATGTATATATAATATACGTTTTCACCGATTAATTTTTTATTAATTTGATTTTTCTTTAGTAACTTTGGTCTGTTAATTAAAAAAATATAATCTGTGTTCATATTTAAATTTTTTTGGTATGCATATATGAATTGTGTAAAAAATGATGTCGTATTCAAAATAAGGTATTTTTTGGTATCATACATTGTATCGACTGTTTTTTATCTATGTTTCAATCTTCGCAACCGAGTGATCGTAAATTCATACGTTTATTTATATACTAACCACGTTAATGTCACCCGTCATCACACACTACAGCGCGCAAGCTTAACTTCTACTTTGAATACAGTTTTCAAGTATGTCAAAAATGCATTTTATACGAAAAGAAAAATTAAGACACAAAACATGAAGAATACGGTTCATACAATATTTCTAAAAACAATAAGAATGAGTATGATGGAACAAAGAAATATCCTAGAATCAAAACAAACTCATTCATCATATAAGAAAAGTAAGATGTTTTAAAAGGCAACAAATATGTACATTACGTTACACATCAAACCAATCAAAAGCGAGAACTCGTTTCCTTATAATTGTTGTTTACACAAGTTTAAATTGCTTGAAAGATTACATCTTTGAAGTAATTTTGTTTAAAAAATTAATTTGTTCAAAATAGTGGTTTTCAATGACCATCCTCGCATCACACAAGTCACACCCTAAGACGTACCGCATTCTGGTGTCAGAACCATCACGCCCCGGTAGAAATGGTCGTAGTATCATTACTATTATTACAAGTAACTCTTATAGCTTATTGAAATGCTTATTACACCTCTCGTTGGTGTAAAACATAGATCATGATTTTTTTTCTTTTATATCTAGAACACATGGAATTCTTTGATAATCCGGTAAACAACTCGGGAAGCATAAGTGAAATAAGAAATATGATGTCTCACCACTAAATCAGGCTTTAGGCAATCAAGATGATTTGATTTGGGATAATTGGAGCAACTAATAAGGCTAGTCACCTAAAATAAGAAATATCAGAGAATTTGGAAAGTGTGAAACCACTCCCTCCTCGCTTATAGATAGGTGTGTGCATAACATTGAAATAACCGAGCCGAAAAAATCAAGCCAAACAAAAAACTAATGGTTTGGATTTAAAGATTTTCAAAAGTTGATTTCTTTGTTTCGATTTTGGCTAAAACAAAAATTAAATAATTAACCAAGGCGAGCCATATTAAAAACAAGCCAAAACCGAAACAAAACCATCCCACAACAGTACCTATATATATGATATTATATTAATAATGTATTAAAAATGTTGTATGTTATATTATATTTTTTTAAGTAAGGATTCACTAGCAGAATAGATAAAAAAAATACGAATAATCATCTTGAAACTTGATTAAAATTAAATAGATAAAGAATACAAATAGTCATCCTGAAACTTGATTAAAAATTGTATCATAGAACGAACTGACGACACAGGTAACATCTTTGATGTTCTATCTTATTGAATTAATAGATTAACTCAATTTACTCTAAAGATTAATAAAATATTGGTTTCAAAGAATATAATAAACCATCTTCAAAGATTAAAGAAATTGGTTTAAAATCAAACTAAAGTGAAAACCTAAATCTAAAAAAATAAAACCGTAGTGAATAACAAAACTAAAAAAGTTGAAACCAAAACCAAACGGGTTTAAAAACCTAAAAACCATATATCAGTTGTTCGTATCGCTTTTAAACTAAACTAATTATCAAATTTGACGCCACCATTAACCATTTCTTGAGATCATCATCATCATCACTCGCATTCATAAACCACAATCACCTTTATATTCAAAAACACAAGCACACCATAAATTAAACATTTCAACATTAGCCACACTAATTCACCACTCAACTCCACCATTACAACATAACACAAACACACAACTCAAACCTCGCACCACCATGACCTGACCTCCGGTCCGATCTCGCGACCCACATCCTTCGTCTTCTGACCCATAAACTCCACCACATCCTGAAACCGCCTCTTCACCAAATCAACCGTCCTCATCCCCGTCACCTGCCTCAGCCCAAAAGTCCCGGCTGTCAAGAACCCGGCCATTGCCAGCCCAATGGTCAAAACGGCCGGGACTATAATCGGGCTGATCAAGATGACGAAGATGGGGACGGTGGCCAGGAGCCCTATCAGAGTGCCCGCCAGAGTGATGCTGGCGAGACCAAGTAGGGCTCCAGCCACCGGGAGCAAGGCCAGGATGGCCAGGACTTTGCTCTTTGATGGACCTTGTGACTTATTGTCGATGTGGGGATCGAACCGGTGTGGTTGGATGGTGTGAACTTGCATTTGGTGGAGATGATGATCACGATCGTGTGTATCCATGAGTGTTTATGATCGAGAGATGATGAGAAATGGAGGTGTGAAGGGGATAATAAAGAGGAAGGATGAAATACCGTGATAACACGCATGTGAATGATGTAGAAGAAATACACTTTGCATGTACTATGTAGGGTTTTTGCAGGAAAAAGTTTCTTAAATAAACACTATAATAGTTGATTTCTTTAGAATAAATATTGATTGTTTAAGTTTCACTAATATATATTTGAATAAAAATTGTAAATCAATAGTATTGGTTTGTCTTTTAGGCTTTTTTTCTTGTAACTTTTATAATTTTTTTATTTAAAATCTTTTCCATTTGAGTCTTCTATTAAGGCCGGTTTTCAATCATGTCAAAGTGGATTTCTTTTCGATTCTAAGCATAGCATTGTGAGGTACTTAATTTATTTACACGTTTTCATTTTTCTGAATGCTCGATTACACCTTGTGACATGTCTTTTTTATTTACAAATTTAGTGTTTACGAAAACTTGGTTTCACAATGTAATTGAGCATACCCTTGAGACGTGCTTACTTTTACATAAAATCATCCCGCCATGAAGCGCAAGTAATACCTGCTAGTGCTATATAATCAAAAGGTTTTGTATTTATATACAACCGACTAGGAATTAAACAAACTTAAACACAATGTAAACAACAGTTTTCCTTGTTGTAAACAGTTTTTTTTGTTGTAAATTGTAGTTTATAGGTAGGTCAAGTAATGTATGTAATCTATGACCCCACCTTACTTATCAAGATTCGTGAGAAAATGCACTAACGTCTCAAATGCATGACACACGTACTATCCGAAAATCGATATTGGAAAACAACAAATGTCAACACTAACATCCTAGTACGGTCCACATGGAGGTTGAGATCCTAGTACAGTCTATATGAAGAGATTGGGTCCTAATACGATCGATCAGCACAAAGATCTTAGTACATGCAGCACTAAGATTTATGCAATTCGCACTAAGATCACACGTGTCGGTTCATAGTGTGTCAACGCCAAGCGCGTTTTCACACAAAGATCTTCACGTGACCTAATGTTTTCGCACTAAGAAAACACGTTTGTTTTGGGAAAATGAAAAACCGATGTTTGTTTTAAAAGAGTTGGCTTTCAAGAATTTCTCGCTTCCTAATAAATTTTGAACTTTAATACTTTTTAGAGTAAATTACACGTTAGTTGTGTTATGTTTATAACTTTATATTTTTAGTTTAATTATCTTTTAAAAAAATATATTTTATGTGATCGTGACCCTTTATCAAATGCTAACAAGTTTACTACATTTAACTACTCATGCTATTTAGTATAACTTCAAGATAGCAGAAAATATGTAAGAGCATTATATTAGCTTCTTCATCATCATTTTTCATAATTAATAATAAAAAAACATACATCTCTAAAAAAATATTCAATTTCAAAAAACCTTTCACATTAGTTTTCTCGTATCTATTATTAGTTAAATTAAATAATATATTATTATTTTTATTATGTTTTCTTTTTCTTCTGCTATAATCATTTATAAAAATATAAAATAATAAATATGGGGAATGGATGGTAACCTCATATTTGAGAGATCATTATAGTTTTTCTTAAAAATATAAGAGATGGAGATCGAGATGAAGAATCTGATGTAAGAGTAAAATGGCATATTTTTTTTTCATCCTTCCCCTATAATATAAAGATCGAGGTATGAATGGGGATGTTGATGTCCCCTAAATTTATTTCATATTCTGTAAAAATATCTCAGATCCTACTCTTCATAACTATAATTTATGAGGTTTATAAGTAACCGGCTCCAAATTTGAGAAATCATTATACTTTCCCTTAAAAATTTAAGGGATGGAGATGGAGATGAAGATGGAGAATCTGATATACGGTCAAGTTACACAAATTATTATAATTCTCTTAAAATTTGAAGATCATGATAGTTATGGGAAACCAAATGTGAATGCTCTGAGAGAGTAAATTATCTCTAAGGGCACTCGGAATGAAAACCGGGGAAGCTACCCAGGAAGATAAGGTGGCACCAGAGAAAAAACAGAAATACCATCTCTTCGTAACCGGTGAAGAAAAAAAGACCTTAGAACCAGAGAATTTTCACTATATGAAACCTTCATACAAATTCAAGTGTACATTGTTTAAAGTTATAATTTGACAATATATGTCATTAGAGCATTCACGGTAAGTTCTTCGTTTTGATGTGAGTGTGTGCCTTATATTATGGGGAGGGTTGTGAGTGGTTGTGAGTAAAGAAAAGATAAAATTTATAGGGATGTACCGTGATTCCTCATATTTGAGGAAACACGATACAACACCCATAAATTTTTTAATATTTTTAAAAGTGATTGTGAGTAAAGGAGAGAGAAAAACTAATAATAAAAATATAAAATAGTATTATTGAATTGAAAAAAAGAGTAAAAATAGTATTTTTATTGTAAATATGGGGATGAGGATGAGAAAACTAATGTGAACGCTCTTAGAGCATTCACAATAGTTTTCCCATCCTCATTCTTATATTTACACTAAAAATACTATTTTTTTTACTATCTCTTTCAATTAAATAATCATTTTCTATATCTTTATTATTATATTTTCTCTCACATCCACTCACAACCACTTTTAAAAATATTAAAAAATTTATGAGTTTGTATCGTGTTTCCGCAAATATGGGGAATCACGGTACAATCCCTATAAATTTTCTTTTTTCTTCACTCACAACCACTCACAACCATCCCCTACTGCTATTAATAGCATCCATCAAAACACTTAATAGGATGATAGCTTAGAAAGGGCTGCATACGGTGCATTTCTCTAACATAAATTAAAATAATTTGGTATTCAAGAACCAAATTAAATATATCTTAGATTATAAAGTTCTCTTTTTTTTCTGGAAATTCGTATTAATAATAAAAAACCTCTGTTTTCTTAACAGCAATACTTCATCCGAATCTCTCAGGTTACTTGTAATCAGATTTAAACCTTAATTATTTTTAAAAAAGTTTTTAACTTTTACCACTAAACTATTAACTCAAATCTCAAAGAAATTTATAGATGGTAAGATGTTTTGTGTCTACCAAAGTGATCGGAGGTTCAAATCATACAATATGTGGGTATAGATGGTTTATAAAAATAAGTTACGATTTGTTAAAAAAACATTGTAAATAGTCATTTTAGAGTAGAAATAAATGAAAATTTTAATAATATAATATGCTTGTTGGTGTTTGTATGATTGTTAAGTTCGTTTTAATGGAATCACCTTCACAAACAAACAGTAAAAGTCATCCAAGACGTGTTGGGGTATTTTTCATATTGGAGTTCAATAGTCATTCAATACATGCTTTGGAGAAATTTTCATATAGGATCCAACTTCACAATCATCTCTTCAACATGAGTATAGACCTCATAAAGTGGACGCAAGCTCGCATAAATCCAGTAAAACGAGATCAGCTTAAATCGTGGATCTAAGTTCATACTGGCGGATCCAGTAATTTTTTTATGAATATTGTTAGGAATTTTCGGTATTCAAAATCTAATGTCTATCAAGAGAATTTATTGTCCTGTCAAGTTATTGAATTTTTTTACCAGATTAAGTAGGGCCACTTAAGATACTTTTATCCGATTCGTATTTATTTGGTTCATAAATTTATTTTGTTATTTTATTCAAACGAGCTAAACTTAACAACTAACAAAGTAACACTTAAAGTTCTAAAATTTAGAATATTATTCAACTAGGAACTTAGATTTTAACCATCTGATGTTCGATATAAACATAAAATGATCAAACAATCATTATTCATATAATGTCTCAATGTATAACATTCTATCAATAATGACATCGTTGCAGAGGCAGCTCAACACATTAAGAAGCCTAAAGGAAACTATGAAATTGAGGTCTTTTTTCAAAATACCATATGTCCATATTATCTGCCCACTAACACATTATTTTCCTTAAAGATACTTTCTTTTATCAAAAAATTAGAAGATTTTTTAAATAAATCTTCAAATCAAATTAAGGGCATGAGCCCAATTGTTTCAAGATAAAAAATTGCAGCTAATTTTGTCAACTTGTAAATGTAGGTTTTAAGACTTGAATAAACAAAATTATTTGTCAGTTTTAAAGATAATGATTTTGTATGAGGTTTGTCATTATAAGCATAATATCTCAGTACCCGACCATGAGTCATATATGGAGTTAAACCATATGTTATGGTTCCCCTCACCCACATCAAATGGGGGTACTATTCCCACATCGCACTCGTTCAACCGCAACCCCACCTTTCTTTGTTTTACCGTTGTACGGCGAGGATCCATCCTCCATCACAGTTTTGTTGCTTCTACGGTGTTGCGACCAAGGTGCGGTGTCGCTGCAGGCCGTCGCACTGGCCACATCTCCACCCCCATTGTGTGAGGAGTGACCATTGCACCCTGTTAACGGTAGCGGAAGTTGTAACCAACTTTCCATTTAAGCGACTTTAAACTTTTGATGTCTAAGAGTTTTTGTTTTTTAAATTTTAATCCTATTAGATGATTTTTTTTCCACTTCAAGCACTACTCACAAAGATTAAGATTTTGTGACTTCAACAAAAAGGTTATTTAATCAAGTTGTTATGACCAATGATCTTTAACCCAACTGGTTAAGATTAAATACCTATAACATGTAAATAAGGAGAGGTCATGGGTTCAAGTCTCACTCTGAACAAATATTCAGAATTCAGCCAATAGCAGGGGCGACTTTATCCTGAGGGGGTTGGGAGTACGATCTCAACTGAAAAACAAATAAATAGACCCGATTAAAATAACATTTATCCTCCGAAGAACGGAAGTACATTTGTCGTTCAAAAAAATTGAGTTGTTATTATTTGATGAATCTCATGACTCTTGTAAAACATGTGAGCTTAATTTCAGTGACCCAATAGCAGGGGCGACTTCATTTAAAAAAGATTAGGACTGGACCCACCCTAACCCACCTAGGGCTCAAATTATTAGGAATTTAGGACCACATATCCAATTGTTTTTAATCTTAATTCTAATTAATGAATAGCTATCTATATCTATTTATAGTAAGTATAAAACATTTAAGATTGATATATTTATAATTTTACATAAAATGTAAAATATTTAAAATATTTTTTAAATATATAGTACAAATGTTTAATGTAATAATTTTTAATTTACTCCCATTTAATAAACTTATCTTTATTAATACATTATTTAATACATATTAGATTATTTAATTTAATTTATTAAGTATTATTTTATTTATTATATTTTAAATTAATATTTAAATCTACATTTACTTTTTATATGTTTTATAACTAAATACAATTTTAATCAAATATTAAATACTTAACTTTATAACCATTATATACTATATAACTTATACTTTTAAGTTAAATCAAATTTACATTTAATCTTCTAAACTTTAAAAAAAAATTCTTTTATTTTTTTAACCAATTTACAATATAACACATTAACTTTATTAAAATTACCATTTACATATTCGCTATTCATTTCTTTTGTTTCGAGGATTCATTTTTTAACTATTTCTTTTTGTTATACTTTTTTATCAACGTTTCACATGTAATTTTTTACAATTAGTTAATACTAACGGATAAATCATCAGAATTAACATTTTAAATTTTACAATCTCGTATATAGCACGAGTCACTATGCTAGTTTAAAATAAAACTTAGTTTCTACTTATTAACTTTTAGTTTTTAGCTACTAATTCAATAGTTCAGAATAGTTGATTTCGTGTCAAATCAAAATCAAAACTGTAATCGAGTTGTTAGAAAAGAAAAGAAAACTACTCTTCATACGTATATTAGTTTATAACAAAAGAGTGTCCAAATATTTACTTTGTCTTGGGTTCTCAATATTGTTTTGCTCCCACGTAGTCGTAAACCAAATACCCAACTAGGATGATGCATTATCAAGTTCTTTGGGCTTGTATAATGCCATTTTGGTTACATTATTCTTAACTTATATTATTTCTTAAAACGTCTTTTTTTCCCATTATTTTTACTTCATCGAATGTCTTGCCCTAATAATTTTCCATAATTATTTTTAACCGCTGTAACTTCCCATAATTAATGACAGTAGTACATCTTTTTTTTAAGTGTATCGCTTAGATCAACACACTATTGTGTGATATCTTTTTAATGTTTTGCACTATTTTTTTTCTCTATTCATACTCTTACAATTTCTCTTTTTTTTTCTTTCTTTAACCTCTCATATATCCCTATTTTTCTCTCTTATAGGGGCGAAAATATCAGCACTCATGTTTCAGTAGTTGTAGGAACCAACATTTTTTCTTTTATATATCACCCAAAATTACACCCATAAGGATTAAATTACACATTGATATTATTGAGAGCAAACATCAATGTCACTAGTCTATGAGGGTGAAAGGTCACTTATTTTCCAACTCTCATGAACCCTTAACCCCACCCATTCACAACCTGTTATCTCATTTGAACCCTCAACTGCGGTCAAGACTTGCACCACTTCTTTCTCGAGAACTTGAACAGTTAACATTTTTAAATATATCTTAACTTTTATTTTTAAAACATTAAACATATTCATTGAAAATTGACCCTCCTCATCAAATTCTTCTTCTTATTCAGTTGGTGTTTCCTTGTAATCTTCTTCATCCGAGCCGGAATGAAGCGGGTGGGGTTGCGTTATAGTTGGTTATAAAAGGGAGGGTTTGTGTCATGACTCACGATATGCATGAGGGTCAAAGAATGAATTTCCGGTGGTTCAAGTGTGAATTGGCTCGGTGCTGTTTGAGTATATATGCTTTGCAAAGGTGGAGGTTGCAAGTAGTATTGCAAATATATCACTTGCTAGAATTAACCTTTAGTTTGTTTGGTTTTCAGGTTGCTTTGTTTTTTAGGATCAATTTACATAGAATATACTATGGAATAATTGAAGAAAATTTTAAAAAGTTTAGTTGTAAAGTAATACAAAAAGTATGTTGATTTATATTTTAAAAAATATTATTATTTTTTAGGAAGAATTACATATATCCTCCTATAAACTTCATCAATTACATATATACCCAACTTAAAATTTAATTACATATATCCCCTTGTAAAACTTAGTTATCCCATTCTAAAACTTAGTTACTTTACATATATCCGATTTATTAAACATAAATATTACATATTTGCCCATTTTATTACTTTTATTAAAAATAACTTATATAATTAGTATTTTATTCTTATTTTTATTAAAATATAAAATTATGTTTTTCTTTCTTACTTGTTTTTCGAGTTTTGATTATTTATTTATATTTCTATACTAAAGGTTTTATGTTCTTTTTGTTTTTTACCTTTTAATGTTAATTTTTTCCGGTACATGTACGAGACACTTGCAGTTTCATTATGCAGCATAATATTATGTGTTCGGAATAATGAGACTGGAAGTGTCGTGTACAGAAGCCTGAAAAAAATAGCATCAAAAGGTAAAAAAAATAAAAAGAACATAAAAACCGTTAGTATAGAAATATTAGTAAATAATCAAAACTCGAAAAGCTAGAAAAAAAAAACGTAATTTTATAGTTTTTTAAAAATAAAAGTAAAATACTGATCATATAAAAAATAATCAAATGGATAAATATGTAATATTTATATTTAATAAAACGGATATATGTAATTAAAGTTTTAGTTTAGGTATATATGTAATTAACTAAGTTTTAGAAGAGGATATATGTAATTAAACTTTTAATTTGGATATATATGTAATTAACTAAGTTTTACAAAGAGATATATGTAATTAAAATTTTAGTTTAAATATATATATACTTGATGATGTTTGTAAAGGAAATATGTAATTCTTCTTATTTTATAAAACACTATCAGTGGTAACTTTTAACAATTATAATTGTTTTTAGCGGATTCATAAACCCTCAACCTAGCACGCCACAATATCCGCGAGTGCCCCTTCCAGCCTAACGCCATGGGCAATCATACTCATGTTGAAGAGTTTATTTTTTAACGCAATAAAGTATGTCGGATTTAAGGAGAAAAATATATAAAAAGGAAAATAACTTCAGTCGAATCACATGGTTCACGTGCGGGCATGTGCTAGTTCTTGGAGTCAGATTCTCTTTAGTTTACTGAAAAGTAGACCCCCCATGTGATCCTACTTCTAACCACATCTTGACACATCTTGACACGTGTCAGTAGTGCTCTCCACTCGTGACTATTGACTCTTTCACCTAAATGTCATAAAGTGACAATGTGGAACATCCTACTTGGTGAGCCTCTTGAATGTATTTTAGATGAGAACCAATGTATGTATTTTAGACGATAACTAATGATTTTTAGTTCAACTGGTTGACGTGAGATAACTGTGATATGTAAATATTAGAAGTTTATGAGCTCAAGTCTCATTTTAAGTAAAATGTTTAAAGTTGAGTCAGTGTGTTTTACCATTAATGAGTTTCCTCCTAGGGGGGTTGGGGATGCGGTCTCGGCTGAGAAACGGATAGGTGGACACCCGATTTAGATAACACCTGTCCTCCGAACCAGTATCGCACATTTGTCGTTCAAACAAAATGTATTTAAGATGAGAGGTATCATGTCTAAATCCCGACATAAGATAGCTTTGTTTGAAAAGGTAATAATAAGAGTAGGGTAGAGTTACAGTTTTAAAGTATATATCTATTAAATAATTACATTAATTACTAATAATACCATATTCATTCTTTTAGAGTTACAGTTAAAAAGTATATATCTATAAAAATAATATAAAAATAATAATTAAGAGGACACGTGATAATATCATATTTATTCTTTTAGAGTTTGCTTGTTTTTTCTCCTATTAAATAATTACATTAATTACTAATAATACTATTTAACTCTTTTTTAGATTAAAAATAGTTTTTTGATAAATTAAGAAAAAAATATTTTTTAATAAATGTTATTTCTAAAGAAATAAATTTATACAAAATAAATAATTTTTTTAAAACATCAAACTTTTTTTTTAAAAAATAAAATATTTAAAATTGGTGTTTTTTAAAAGTAATTTCTTGTAAACCAAAACTAATTAAAATTAGGAGTTATAATAAGAAAAGTTTTAAAAACAATATTTTTAGAACAGTTTGTTTTGATATAAAATTCTTACTTTTTTTGGAAAAAACAAAAAAAGTTTAAAAATAAAAGTTTAAAAAGTTGATATTATTGTTTTATTACTCATAGTTCTTACTTATAGAAAGATCCAAATACGAAGTCTTCTAAATCTAAAAAGTGTAAGAAGTATTAATATGTTGACACGTGTTCTTTTGATCAAAATTAAGTTGGAGGTAAAATTGGTTATGTTCCCTCTTCTCAAGTTTCACCTTTTTTAAACATTCATAACTTTTACATACGATATTATTTTTTTTAAAATAATTACACCAAAAAAACAAATATTTTTTAATCTTTAAAACACGTATAGTGTTGATATAAAAAAAAACAAAGTGTTTTTTAACTCATTGTGTAATTTCGTTAGATCATTGTGTAATCTTCGAATTGTCAAGATTACACAATTATTTGATGATTAATACACAATGAACTTGAAACATAAAAAGTTTACATTTCTTATTATTGTGTTATTCGAAATCATTATTTTAAAAACACAATGCATAATACAATGGGTAACACAAAGACCAGCACTAGACTCGATGATTAGCAATAGACATAATGAACTGCTTTGACTAGAATTATAAAATGACATGATTAGGATTACATAATAAACTGAAAAACGTAAAAAAATACATTTCTAGCATTGGTTATTTAAGAATCATAATTTAAAAAAAAATGCATAACACAATAGTCAACATTAGACACAATGGGTAACACAATGACCAACACTAGACTCGATAATTAGTAATAGACACAATGAGCTGATTGACGAGGATTACACAATGAACTGGAAAAAGTGTAAAAAAATTACATTTTCAACATTGTGTAATTTGAAAATCAGCATTTTAAAATGCACAATGATTAATATTAGACACAATGAGTAACACAATGACTAGCACTAAACTCGATGATTAGTAATAGACATAATGAGCTGCTTGATGAGGAATACACAATGACCTGATCAAGATTACACAATGAACTGAAAATGTAAAAAAAATTACATTTTTAGTATTATGTTATTTGAAAATTATCATTTAAAAAAAACATAATGCATAACAAAATGGTCAATATCAATCACAATGATCTGATTAATATTACATAATGACCTAATATTACATATTGAGCTGACGAATATTACACAAGGTACATAATGACCTAAAATTTCGTGAAAAAAACTTCGTTTTTTATGCATCAAAATTATAGACATTTTAAAAATTAAAAAATACTTATTTTTATGGTGTAATTTAAAAAATAATAATAATATTGTATGTAAAAGTTACGGGTATTTAAAAAAGGTGGAATTTAAAAATGTGATTAAGACTAAAATACCCTTGGACTACCATTTAAAATTTTAATTATTTACCATTATGTCATCGGATTTTCATGATTTTCATAGCCCTTTGATCTAAGATTTAATAGATAATAATCTTTCTCACTGTTTTTTAGTTTTTCTTCTATTTTTACAATAACCCTACCATCTTACTTATAAGTGATATCAATCATATCTTATCTTAGAATGTTTTTTTATAATTAATACTTTTTTTATTATATTTAATATTTTATTATTCAAATCGTGTAATACATAAATTTATTAAAGCTAGGTATATAATAAAAGAGTAACTAGTGATATCATATGACACTCTTCTGTTCCTTTGTAAATTCCTGCCTAAATTAATCTATCATTTTAGTCAAATCTAATAATTTAGAAAACTAAAGTAATAATTTAATTTTAGTTATTACCTATAGGTTTTTGAATTTAAAATGTTGTTTATCATCAATCAATTTGTTTAATCATATTATTTTAAATTCTATATACCTTTATTATGGGATAGAATTCATTTAATTTTTTTTAGATAACCTTTGTTCATATATTTACATATCCCCGGTTGGTTTATTTCGAGACAACCGGTTTTTCGTTAATGGTGAATCATATGTTGCATTATCCAAATAAGTATTGATTTATGAATTTTTTTTTGTGTTATTGTACATAATACGTAATTTGAACCACAAGAAATATTTAGAGATTCATGAATTATATCGTGTTCATATTCAACCCGTGTAATACATACGTTTCTAACTTAGTTATTAATAATAAAGTTTTATAATTATTATAAAACGTTGAAAATAGTATCTGTTATATTATTATATAGTTATAACAGACTGGTGTATGAATTAAATTATTTATTAAAGGGCTTGTAGTTTAGTGGTATCAAGGTGTTTAGTAAGATTGAAGTTCAAGCCTCATGACAAATGTAAAAAAAAGTTTTTTTAAAAAAAATATAATATTCCACCGTTAAAAAATTATATTTTTAGCATAGGTACATTTTTATTTTATACAACCAATTTACTACTAAATGTATTCAAAACAGATTAGGTGTAACTATTTCTTAGCACCAACTTATACAGGTTGGTTAATTACTCACAATGACTTCTTTTAATTATACTCATGATTCTTGCATTCACATCGTTCTCCTATAAATACCTTGATATTTAATTTAATTTACATTTTTATATTAATAGGTATTATAAGACATTCAAAACAACTTATTCACTCAAAACATGTAAGCCAGTTTAAGATTTATACGTTTTAATTTTAGATTTAAACAACTTATGCCACCTATTTTCAACTTAAATGACAATTTATAACACTACCAAAATAAGACCGCCCCTTGATTTACTCCTACATTGGGCATACTTACAAGTTACAACCCTCATTAGTAAACTTTCAATTTGTTCCTAAAGGGACATCTTTGATATTTCATTTAATCCTTATACGAATTTCATATATTTTTTTAATCTTTCCAACTTCTTGATTTGTATTTTACTTGACAAATATCAACGATAAATCAAACGCTTAAAACGCAAAAATATTTCACAATAAATTCAAATTTATATTCACTAAAGTTATAGTTATCATTCTTTCTATCATTATCAACTTTCTTAACCAAAATCAAGTATATCAACCTTTTAGACATGTAATTGATCCAACTTAATAAGTATGTGACAACATATCTATAAGTCTTGTGCCTAAGTTTAACTTCTTAAAGTTAAGTAGCACAATAAAATGACACAAGCATAAACACACTCATGAATATTACAAACCATTCCAAATTCTTTATCTCCATTCACAACCCACTCTTTATCTCCATCTCTAAAATTACATTAGAAATCATTATTTTTTCTCTCTCATTTTCAATTAAATAATACATTTTTATATCTTTATCATTATATTTTCTTTCTCGTCTATTCGCAGCCACTTTCAATAAATATTAAAAATTTAATAGATATGAACAGTGTTTTACCAAATATAAAAATGAACAGTAATATGTTCTCTATCCTCCACTCACAAACCACTCATAATCATTCTTTATAATATAGAAAACGAACGTACAGATGTATAAAAAATTGACTGTGAATGCTCTAAACTACAATTTACTTAATCTAAACGGTTGATTTATTGTTTACATTACAAGTGGTGTATAGTGTATGTAATGTTTGATGAGGGGGTTAATGTGTAAATACATGAACAGTTTTGTCTTCACCTCTAGCCTTGACTCATGATTACTGATTTGTAAACTTCTTTGTGTAGTGAGAGTGAGTATGAAGTTATGAACACATTCTTTATACCTCCAAATACAAAACCCACAATTTCCCCCAAATGATTCGATGAATTCTCATACAAATTCACTCTGGGTCTTGATCTTTTTCTTGTTTCATTAAGATCTGCAACAGTTGCAATAGGATCAATCGTAATCAATTTCTTTAAGCAGTTATGAATCTTTAATCAGGTACGTATTTCAGTTTCATAATCGAATTTGAGATCTTGAGAGAACGAATTTGACCCTTGATTGAGTTAATTTCTTAGCATTTCAAGAATTTGTCAAATTGTGCTTTGTGTTATGTTGATTATGTTAATGAATAGTTCAATGTAGTTTGATTTTCACCGGTTTTGGTAAAGAATCGCAGGTGAATAGTGTAGGGTTTATGAATGTGTTCTTCCCCAAATTGAAAATTGATGTTTGTTGTAGGGGTTGATTGTGTTTGATTCAATTGTGGTTGAAGTGGTTCAGATGGATCTCGTTATTGATGGTGTTGGTTCTTTATCAACTAATCATAACTCTGCAACCATGACCACCATGTTAGCCTTCAACCAACCTCCAAAACTCGAAAAATCACAATCTTCATCGCGTTTGATAGCCGAGACTTCCACGAATTCGGTTGGCAGTTCAAGAATTTCGTACAAAACCACTTATGATTGCCCTCCAAAAGATGAGTTGAATCCGCAACCCGTTGAGCCCAATGAGGGGTGTGGTCAGACCGCGAATAGCTACTTCCATCACCAGGTTCTAGACCCGACTGGCTCGACCACGGACCCTGGCCCTGGCCATGGTC
Organism: Flaveria sonorensis; assembly: GCA_025506505.1. Lineage (NCBI taxonomy): Eukaryota > Viridiplantae > Streptophyta > Magnoliopsida > Asterales > Asteraceae > Flaveria > Flaveria sonorensis. The sequence goes on along the minus strand of JACCIY010001368.1, from coordinate 50,195 downwards.
ATGGTCATGGTCATGGTCATGGTCATGGTCAGGATCAGGTTAGGTTGAACTTGAGCCCACAAAACAGTTTGTATTCAAATACACATTTTACAGAAGCTAAAGAAAGCTTCACCAGCACAGAATATAGTGAATTTTCAAGTACAGGAGAGAAGAGTGTTGAAAATGGTCAAAGTAGCGCATCTTACGAGTGTAACGACAGCAATAAAACAAGCAGTATATATAGGGGAAGCACTGGGAGTGATCTAAGTGATGAAAGCAGCTCGAGTAGTTACAACAGCACGATTTACAAGCCCCACAAGCAGAATGACACGCGATGGGAGGCTATTCAAGTTGTGAGATCCAAAAGTGAAACGGGTTCGCTAGAGATGAAGCATTTTAGACAGTTGAAGAGATTGGGGTGTGGAGATATTGGAAGTGTGTATCTTTCTGAGTTGATCGGTACACGAAATTACTTTGCTATGAAGGTGATGGATAAAGCTTGTTTAGCGAGTAGGAACAAGCTCTTGAGGGCCCAAACCGAAAGGGAGATCTTGCAATCGTTAGATCACCCATTTTTGCCCACTTTATATGCTCATTTTGACACCGAGAAACTGTCTTGTTTGGTGATGGAGTATTGTAATGGCGGAGATCTGCATGCTCTCCGCCAAAGACAGCCCAGGAAGTACTTTCCCGAGCATGCAGCCAGGTTAGTGATCTTCCATATTTGCTGTTGGTGGTAGCTTTCTTGAATGGGTCAAAACGGTTCGGGTCAGGTTGAGTCAGAAGCATCTATTACGACTCATTTACACACGAATGAGTTGATTCGGGGTCAAACAGGTATCATATTAAAAGAGTGGTTAAAAAGAAACGGGTCAAATAGTGTTTGTCTTGCCCATAACCCACCATTTTCTACACTAACGGTTAAATGGGTGATTTCTATTCTATATATAGGTTCTATGATCAATGGTGAGTTCTATGTATAGATTTTACGGTCAAACGGATCAATTTTTTTTTTTGACCCATTTACATATGAATGGACCGATTCTAGTTATGTTTTATGTGGTCAAACGGGTAATGTACAAAGAAACACATTTTTGCACCTCTGACTTCTACAATAACTGTTAACCTGTGGTAATTTATTTGTATAGGTTTTATGTAGCTGAAGTTCTCCTTACTTTGGAGTATCTGCATATGCTGGGGATCATTTACAGAGACCTCAAACCCGAGAACGTATTAGTCCGCGAAGACGGTCACATAATGCTCTCCGACTTCGATCTCTCTTTGAGATGTGTAGTGAACCCTAAACTAGTTAGATCCATGAACCCAAAAGTGGAACCAAAAGCCTCCAGTTCCTGTGTCCAACCCTCCTGCATCGAGCCATCTTGCTTGATCCAACCATCCTGCATCCAACCCTCGTGTTTCGGCCCCCGGTTTACGACCAAACCAAAGAAAGAAAGACGTTTCAGACCCAAAACAGAGATCTACAACCAAATGATCCCTCTCCCGGAGCTCATTGCAGAACCCACAAACGCCCGATCAATGTCGTTTGTGGGAACCCACGAGTATCTAGCACCAGAGATCATCAAGGGTGAAGGTCACGGGAGTGCTGTTGATTGGTGGACATTTGGGATCTTTCTTTACGAGCTGTTGTTCGGAAAAACTCCATTCAAAGGGGAGAGTGATCGGGCCACTTTGTTCAACGTTGTTGGACATCCATTGAGGTTTCCTGAATCGCCTTCGGTGAGCTTTGCAGCGAGGGATTTGATTAGGGGGTTGTTGGTTAAAGAACCGCAGCATCGGCTTGCTTACCGGAGAGGGGCGACGGAGATTAAGCAGCACCCGTTTTTTCAGAGTGTGAATTGGGCTTTGATCCGGTGCACTACACCTCCGGATGTGCCGGCAGTGGTGACGGAGAATGTGGATGTGAATCCTGCTGGTGGTAACTACTTGGAGGTTGATTTCTTTTAGGTTAGAAAGATTGGAGATTTGTAATGATTCTGGCGGGAAAATGCATGTTAATCTGTGTGTTTTGGTTGAGTTTATGTTAACACGATATATCTTGAATAAATACATCACAATCTGTGCACAAAAGGATGTGGACACTAACATTTCGACTGCAGGACGCACCAGTTAACCACCTAATTCATAAATACAAACTTCTATATTAGTTACACTTATAGAATTTGGAACATCAGACTGCAAATTTACAAAAACTTAAACACAAAAGAGGGCAATGTCTTACAGAAGTTTATCATCAGAACCGCCTAATGCATTTGTATTTCGACTTCTGAACTGTCTAATGCATTTGTCGGTTGACTGGAAGTTGTGTTTGAATAGAAATTGCTTAATACATTTTTTGGTTGACTGAAAGATGGTATTTCAACTTTTGAAGTACCTGCTGCATATGATGGCTGACTGAAACGTAATATTGAGCGGACACCTGTGTTTGACTTATGCAGGTTGAACCATCAAGATCTTGAAGCAAAAGCATTTGCACCCCCTCTTGGAGTTCTTGATGCACCACCTGAACCTAATGTTGCATTGAGCGTCCTGCTATTGCACCACTTAACCTCCCACGGCACCACATGAGCCTCCCGTTGCACCATCTAACACTTAAATTGTTGAACTAACCATTTCGCTTGATGACCCAACGTTCCTTCTTCTTAGTTCTTCATACATATGCATCATATTCTTCAAATGGTAATCCGTTAGTACAACTACATAACTCTGAAACTACATAAAACTAAATAAACCATTCACCTATAGGTGATAACATGTTTAGAATTAAAAATCTACATGCGGGAAAAGAAACTACAAAAAAGCTAGAATTTTTCACATAAACAATGGTTAAACATTTAAAATCACAGGCCATAAACACAAAAGAGTAAAAAACAGAATAAAACACCTTGAAGTACCTTTCATATATGAAATTTGAAGAAAAGTCACGAATTTGGCTTTCTGAAAGAGTAGATGGAGCTTTAGCGCCTTCAGGTCTTAAGAGTCCGTAAGTCAATGAGAGTGGGATACTAAACCTATTTGACAACTATCAAATGTCAATCCATTAGAAAAAAACTACAAAGGGACACAATAGACAGCACATTATTTGAAAATAATGTTGCTTTGCTACGAGGCAACGGCCATGAGTAACATGTTCAGTAAGGACAAAGAAGCTACAAATGGACACAAAATTTACAACTTAATTACAATCTTGATCTTGCGGGCATGAAAATCATTTAATTAATGATATTATATACTGCCAGCTTATAATCACTTCTATCAACTATAAAAAATAAGTCAAATAACCTACCTGCTACTCTGCTATCCCTTCCATGACTCCAAGAATCTGGCTTTCAAAAAGTACATAACTTAGAAAGAATCATCAACCAGAGAATCCGACATCAAGAACATTACCTTCTTCCCTTGTCATCACTTCCAATGACCGAAGCAACCCATGAATAGTCTCAGCCTGAGGGTGAAATCCATCATTTGCAGTAAACCTATGAACCTCACTGTTAACCTCAATTGCACTTTGACCACTCACCTTAGTCAAATGATTATTTTCAATTACATTTCTAAGTTTCTCTACATTATCCCAATCCTTATTCACAGCATGCATGTTTGATAACAATATGAAGTACCCAGCATTACTGGAATCAGACAAAAACAAATTAGTTGCTGCAATCTCCCCGACTTTTGTGTTGTGATGAATCCTACACGCACCCAATAACGCCCCCCAAACATGGGGCCCGGCTGGTATAGTCATATCATTAATAACACCAATCGCGTTATCCAGTTCCCCCATACGCCCAAATAGATCAACCATTATTGCATAATGATTTGATTCAGGTATTAATTGATATTCTTTTAGCATGATGTTGAAGATTTCCATACCTTCTTTGATCATGCCTGCATGACTACATGCTGATAAAATTGAAAGAAATGTCACATTGTTCGGTTTTATATCTGAAATCTTGACCATGTAGTTAAATAATACAAGAGCTTCCTTCCCCTGCCCATGAATACCATAACCTGCAATCATTGAGCTCCAAATGACAACATCTTTATTTTCAGTGACTTTAAATACTTCAATGGCGTTATGCAAGCTACCGCATTTGGAGTAAGATTCAATGAGTGAAGCCCTGATGAAATTATTATCTTCAAATCCAGATTTGGTTACAAAACCATGAAGGCATATAACATGTTTAAGAACACCTAAAGCGGAACATGCTGTGAGGATTTTCACCATAAGATTGACATCTGGCTGGATCTCATTGGACACCATGTTTACAAAAAGCTCCATTGACTTGTATGCCATACCATTTTGTACACATCCAGTTATCAAAACCATCCAAGTAACTGCATCTTTTTTGGGCATTTTTTCAAAGAGTTTAATGGCTTCATGAGGCGAAGAACAACTCATGTACATATCAATTAGAGCTGTGGAAACAAAGACATCTAGCTCAAACCCTGTTCTTGCAGCAATCTCATGAATCTTCTCGCCTTCTTTTAAGTTACAGGTGGATTCACATGCTTGAAGAGCACTTACAATCGACACTGAATTGAGTTCAACCAGTTTACGCATCATCTCATTGAAAAGATTAATCGCATCATCAGCAGCACCATTATGAGCATAGCAAGAAATCATAGAAGCCCATGAAATGACATCCTTTCGTTCCATTGTCCTAAATATCATATCAGCAGCATCAACAGAACCATATTTTGAATAAACATTTAGTAAAGCATTACACACCGACAGATCATTATCAAATCCCTTTTTAGTCACAAATCCATGAACACAACATCCAGACTTCACATTTGCCAACTGAGCTGAGGCCGAAAGAACGCTAACAAGTGTTACTGAATCTGGACTTACATGCCGGTCCATTAACATTCTTGAGAAGAATCCAAAAGCCAGATCTGAATCACCATTCTGCTGGTACGCGGTAATAATATGAGTCCACATAACAACATCTGGTATCGCATGTTCCTCAAAAACTCTTAACGCTTCATCGATCAGCCCACATTTTGAATACATGTCAATCAGAGCAGACCCTACAAACAAATCAGAATCCATCTCATAAATCTTTTTAACAAACCCATGAATCATTCTTCCACAACTAAGCTTTCTTGATCCAGAACACGCGTTCAAAGCAATCGATATTGTAGCCTGATCAGGGTTTTCAAGATGTATCATATCATGAAACAGTTTAAGAGTTTCTACATATAGTTTCTCTCTACAGTAGCATTTAAGGATAGAGTTCCATGAATACACAGTTCGTTGAGGCATTTCGTCGAACACCTTGCGTGTAGCATCAAGTGTTGTATGTTTTGCATAGCAGTTGCTCAATTTAGCAGCAATGAAACTATCTTGAATCAGCCCCGTTTTGATTGTAATAGAAAGCAATTGTATCACTGATCTGCAATTGTTGCATAATCTAAGAAGATCAAGAACAAGCTCCCTCCTTTTCATGCGAATAAGTGGAAATTCAAAAAGATATTAACTTTATCTTGAGAGTCAAATTGCTGACATGAAAGGGAGCGTGAAGAATATTAATCTCCAAACCTTGAGAAACATCAAGTATAGTCTATAGAGTAAAGCTACGTAATCAGATCGTGCCCCGGACCTACGTAAAACAAGAGCTAAATCAAACCAAATCCTTATATAATCAAACCTTTAAAATAGAGGTGTTTCTCTTAACTCGCTTGCTTGTCGGTTCTACAATAAACATGTTGAAGTTCTTGATCACGTGTGTTTATTATACTTGTTTGTTAAAGAGATTTAGTGCGGTATTGAGGTTTGGTGCGGCTAGAACGTTTCAACTTTTGTGGAAATTTCACGGGTTATCACTTTTATCTATACTATATTATAATGCACGAAGAAAGGATTCCGGTTAAAGTTAAAAGATTTGTAAATTTTAAACAAAATGTACAACCTAAAAAGTTAATTTAATAAGGGTAGTTATGTCTTTCTAACGCTACTAAAAAAATAGAACTTTAAACTTATTTACACTTAGACCCTCGTACCTTTAATTATATACAATTTTTTCATGTTTGTTGCAAATATGCTTAAAAAAAATTTAATTTTTTTAAATATAAAACTAACTAAAGACAATTGATGCTTATATCGTCTTCAAAAGTCAGGATGCTATCTTTTATATGATATTTTGGTTTGTGCGGAAGGTGAGAGATGCTATGTACTTTAGCAATGTTAAGTCCTCACCTTGTATGATAAATTAGGAGATTAAGTCCAACTCATTATTACACTATTATTACATAATATGAAAAAAGAAGTTGAATGAACAGTATAGTGCTTGTGTTTTCTATTCGTTGATGTGTGTACATGTTTTAAAGATCTGTGTACTACCGAGTACCAACTGATGCTTTCAGGTCCACCTTTTAAGGATGAGTAGGTGGGTATCATTTCCACATTTGCAGAGGAAAAACCATATCCCTTGCTTGAGGCGGTGGGCGGTTCGTCTCCATCGGCGGTTCATCACCCTGTGTGTCGCCGCCTCTTCAGACCCATTTACCACTGGCCGCTCCGTCTGTCTCACCGGTTGTGCCCGTGTTTACTGGTATGTTAGGTGTGGCGATCGACATTATTATCATTGAATCTGATTTGGATTGTGAAGTCTGCTTCATCTAAGGGTTCTCTACATCTAATTAAAAGTTCGCCTACTAGCATAACATATGCACTAGGTTCAAAAGTTAAACTAATAAACTCTATTAAAAACCTAAAACGACCCTATTTTTACTCTAAAACTCGGAGAAAACCTACTCCTAACATATCGTTAACTAACTTGAAGCTATAACCAACTCTTACTAATTAAACATTAAACTAACCTAATAGGTTAAACTATAAATGCATCTCCTAATTAGGTAAACTCACACTTATCCCTTAGGATAAGAATATGTAATATGTTTAAATATTCAAAGTGAAAGATAAAAGATACATGAGAACTTGGACATTTCAGACTTCAAATTCCATACACCTAGATCTTACGTCCACCACCTAACCGATTTAATCATTACCCACCTTAAAACTTGATTAACACACACTTATCTATTGGATAAGAAGAAGAGCATTAAAGATAACATTGCATGCAAATGTTACCCTTTTGAAACCCATACATCTCATATATACATACATACGTCCACACTCACGACATCACCGCTCAATCACCCCATCCCTTGGCCACCTATCATGCCACCGTACACCACCATAACGCCTTCATCACCCTTCTGCCACCTTTAGAAACCCACGACCACTATCACCTCACCACCCTAACCCACATCACACATGCTATCATCACCCTCAAACAAAGTATACACCCTCATCCATAACAGCCTCTCTGCCACCATATCACCACCGTAGCATCATCATCTCGCCCTCTTGGTTCCCTCTCACTCTACACGATCACACACACAACTCTCTCTCTCTAAACTTTAGCCAAATCACCCGAACTACCATCAAAACACCACTCTCCAGCCCTTTCTCTCACTAGAACCAACACTTTCTCTCTCTAAAAATTGGTTACGTAACACTCGGGAAAAAGAATACTAAATATTACTACACATTCTGAGAGAATAGAAGGTAGTATAACAACTTATTAATTTTTTTTTGTTTTTATATTTATCTTAATTTTTATTTAAAGATCATGTTTATTTAGCAACATTAATAAAATATGGACATAAATTATTAATAATAGGTTTTCACGATTTTAAAATGATTAAAAACTTAAATATAGTAATTTTATATAATATGTAATTTATATTCAAAGTTTTTAATATACAAAAATGATTTATAGGATCCGGGACTCGAATCATATTAAATACTCCCCCCCAAAAAAAAAAAGAAACTCCATATAATATGAAAATACTGAGACTAGATTTTTATAACCTTTTCAATTTATTTAATAATTTTTACTAATTATTAGATTTATTTAAATCTAAATTGAAAATACTAATTTAAACGTGTAAAACTCTAAAGATATTTATTTTGAGTTGAAAATAGTAAACATAGCTTATTATAACATCTTTATGATTTCTAAACATAAATAAGTTATAAGTAATAATTGATCAAAATCGACAACGTAAACATAAACTTTATGTTATTAAAACTAAACTACGATACAAATATATTTATTGAAGTCCAAAAATATAATTTAACAAAAGTAAATTATTTTAATTCCAGACCACCATAGGAAATTAATATATTATTATTATTATAAAATCATTATTATTATTATTATTATTCAAAAATCCTGTAAATTAATATCTTCTAATATTATTGTCATCTATTAGAAAGCATATAATTATGAGTATTATAATAATGATTAACACCTATTTAATTATTAATACTATGCTAATATCATTATTATTATAATATAAATAATAATACAATTATGATCGGTGTCGAAGACCTGATCAAATAAGAAAAGAATTTTGCTTGTTTTATGATTCCTAAATACCTTAACTAGTTAGGGTAAATAGGGTGTCGATCGTACGAGGAGTCGGTGGATGGTGTCACGCGTAACTGATTCAAAGTTTACTTACTCACTATTGTCACTAGACTGTAAATTAGAGCTAAATGAAATTAACAATAAAAATGATGACTTTATGAAGCAAAACGAAACTTGGACTTGGTTGAAAACTATTGCGATGACAGAGATCACACCCGGGTTTTAGGAATGTAACTGAATATATGGCTTATGTTTTACCCAATCTTGAAGTTACATAGACATAACTTGTTTATCACATATGTTGACAGGTAATTACGAACTTGATATCCGATTATATAAATTAACTAGTAAACTAACTAATGTCACAATCTAAAAACTTTGTTTGTAATCACCAATTAATTATAATAATCTAATTATCACTCAATGGTTAACAATGTAAAACTGATAACTTGATAAGAAATAATCAACTCCACTAACAAGAATCTTTAATCAACACATAGTTCCAAACACATAAACGAACAAAAGTTGTTAAACAATCAAAGTTTATGTCTTGACTAGGTAAACACGTACGCATGCATAATCCAATCACAAACCGTCCACCCAGGGATGATCACGGGTGGTTTAGCCTTGCATCTTCATCCTAATCGCTTCAATCTTGTCTTTTTGCATACGAATCCTCGATCACTTGATGATTAGAGAGGGTTTTAATGACTCAAAAATGCTCCAAGATTCGTTCTTGGAGTTGGGGGTCAGTGTTTTTTCGAAACCCTAATGTTAGGGTTTAAATAGGTTTTGAAATTTGAAACAACCCTCAAAATATCGCCTTAGACCGTAACTTACGGCCTATAGACCGTAGGTTACGGCCTACCTTCAACCAGACAGCCAAACCTTCTGTCTTACGGGGTTCACAAACGGTGTTCATACAGGGCCGTAAGTTACGGCCTTAGGCCGTAGCTTACAGCCTCCCTGTAACTTGCACAATTTTCTTTATTTTCAGCACTTTTCAACCCGTAGTCTTGGTATCCTTTGTATCCTTCTCAAATAATGTCCGTTAAGCTTCATTTATCCTACATTTCAAACACGTAACAAAGTAATATTGTTCGACATATAAAATATATTAAAAATACAATATTAACTATACTAAGTGCATGCATATTAACCAATCATCACATCCACACACTTACCCTTTTGTTTGCCCTCAAAAAAACTCTTTTGTACACTTTAACACTAATTACTCAAATGCATCAATAATCTCTTAACCTTGTGTGAGTTAAGATCCCAAGACATACCTGGCTCTAATGTTTATATTATTCAGGATTGACAACCGAACAAATAGCCGCTTGTTTGAAATCTTAGGATTACCTAACCAAGCATAACTTACCTTCAGTTTCCAACATACATGCATTCACCCTCTCACAATAATCATTCCTCTCGGGTTGATTTCTGGACTAGTGATTATATGCTAGTATATCTGGAACACTCAAACCAATAATGCACATTATTATCATAAGCTCGTATAATAATCATATCTCCATCAACTAACACACTACAATACACAAATCAAGAGGACTTTTACGGGTTGTACTATTAGGCTAGGGTTAAGGGTATGCAAAAGGATCTAAAGTGGCAAATGGTGAATAAAATACAATCCAAACATGCTAAATCGAAATACTACACCTACTATTATAGCTTGGATCACATTGACCCGAACACACTACAAGAATTCACATTATTTTTGTTGTTTCATACTTTGGTCATTTTAACCTCATACATCGGCATTTTTTATTCAAATTTTTTTTTCCTTTTTTTTCTCTTTTTTTTCAAACAACTTAGACATGTAACAAATTAGATTTCACCACGCGACTTAATTAAAAAGGCTAAAGGTTTGATAGGGTTAATGATGTGGCTCATTCAAATGACATGTTGGGGCTCAAAGGGGCGTCTAAGGGGAAAATGTTAGGGTAGGAGAGTCAAATGAAACGGTCTAAACAAAATGGCTATCCTAATGCCTCTATCACGTTTGTGCAAAGTAATGGTTCATGATCTCGACATGTATTAGTTACACGAGTTCTAAAATAGATGCACATTATGGTAAACACTCAATATAATAAGAAAAGAGCAACTAAATATATCATGGAAAATGCTCAATTAGGCTCAAGTTCTCACGGAAACGAAGGAATGGGTTAAGGATGTGACACATGCATGTTGTCCATTGTCTAGTTCGTTATACTTAACAAGGCAATCCTACTTAATTTTATAGAAACTACCAATTGGGCATACCTTTAACCTTCCTGTCACTTATAGCTAACCATGCTAAGGGATCTCTACCTATACACAAGCAAGTGATATTTAGCGATTTACATTAAGAAATTAGGTTTGATGCACAATTATTATTTGTTTTTTTTTTCAAAATATTTTTAACTTTTCTAAATTTTAAGATTTTAAACACCTCATCCCCACACTTGGGCTACATTGTCCCCAATATAGAATGAGTTTATTAGGACCTTAGTTCCCCCAAGTGCAAGGCTAAATCCCTCATCATTGTGCTATGCATACTGAGACTCGAAATTAAGTAAAATTTAAATTAACACATTCCCAAGACAACAAGTTTGTTACGCCACCAAGTACATAGAAGAAAACGACCAATCCACATAACACAACTAAAGACAAGAAGTGACAACTTAAACATCATAATAGCATAAGTTTAGGGAAAAGCACGTGGACCTGATCTCATGTGATCAGAGAGTGCAAGATCATCCATCATATGGTGGTTGGGGGTATGGCTGACCAAACATGTTCTCATACAAACTCCGCTGGATGGTCCTCATGTCATATGGGTCGGCTTGAGTAGAACTACCGTGTGCTTAACCCATGTTGGTGTCATATGGCACCCACTTTGATGGAGTTGATTAAGGGTAATGGGGCATCTGTATGTACCTTAGAATCCATAGACTTCCACTTGCTGATTAATATGCATCCAATGACTGAAACAAAAGGCATAACGACGACACAAACACAAAGACACAATAAATGACGAATCTAAAATAAAATTTCAAAACTCACTTTCGTAGGAATCACGGTTGCATTTAGCATATGCAACAAGCCTTTTAAACCCCTTAGTAGGCCCGAGTGGACGAGTTAAGTCTCGTGAGGGTTTCTAGTGAACATACCCACAAAGTTCTCTGAATTGCCTATCGGAAAGCGCTGAGTTTTAGGTCTTCAGCCAGACCGTACCTGATATACTAGTTTGTCTCATATGTCGGTGAATCCACAAGGAATTTCACCGAATCCATTTGTACCTTGTTGATGCCAGTCGCCTTCAAATATGGTTTCAATCTATGACCATTCACCACACGCCTTGTATGATTTTTCAGATCTTAAATTTCAATATCTCCAAAGTGGCCAACTCGTGTAACAATAAACGGGCCCATCCAGTTGCTTTTTAGTTTTCCAGGAAAGAATTTAAGTTTGGAATTGTACAGCCACACTTTTTGATCTACTTCAAACAATTTTCTTCGGAATTTGGCATCGTGAACAGCTTTCATTTTATCTTTATACGTCGATGCATAATCAAATGCTTCATTCCTTAATTCTTCTAATTCACACAGCTGCAACTTTCTCTCCTTACCTGCAGTTTCATAATCCATGTTGACAGCTTTCACTGCCCACAATGCACGGTGAGCTAACTCAACCGGTAAATGATAACCTTTCCCACAAACCAAGCGATATGGTGTGGTTCCAATAGGTGTTTTGAAAGTGGTTCGGTATGCTCATAAAGCGTCATTTAAACGTAAGGACCAATCCTTTTGGTCGGTTCTTACCGTCTTTTGCAAAATCTCTTTAATTTGCCTATTCGAAACCTCAACCTGACCACTTGTTTATGGGTGGTATGGTGTTGCGAGTCGATTATTTACACCATACCGTTTGAGCAACTTTCCAAAGTTAAAGTTTTTAAAATGAGACCCCCCATCACTTATGATCACATGAGGGATGCCAAATCTTGAAAAAATATTGGTTTGTATAAAGTTGCAAACAACGGTATGGTCGTTTGTTTTAGTAGCAATGGACTCAATCCACTTAGACACGTAATCCACTGCTACTAAAATATAGTAATTGCCATATGAATTCGGGAGTGGTCCCATGAAATCAATCCCCCAAACATAAAAAATGTCAACCACGAGGATTGGTTTCATAGGCATCTCATCCTGTTTGGAGATACTACCAAGTTGCTGGCATCTTAAACATTGTTTAGCACAAATTGAAGCATCTTTAAAAAGCAAGATAGAATCTTATGCCCGGTCTTATGACCACTGAAATGTCCTCCACATGCAAACGAATAGGTTAGTGTCAACACTTCTTGCACTTCCTCTTCTGGCACACATCTTCTGATAATCTAATCAGTACCAACTTTAAAAAGGTCTGGTTCATCCCAAATGTAATGCTTTGCTTGAGCTAGAAATTATTGTCTTTTCCTCTTTGACCAATGATCCGGAACTATACCTGCAGCCAAATAATTAACTATGTTAGCAAACCAAGGCAAAGTGGATATCGTTAATAAGTGCTCATCAGGAAATGTTTCGTTTATCGCTTTAGTATCATTCGCTTCCATAACAATTCTGGATAGATGATCAGCCATAACATTCTCACACCCCTTCTTGTCGCGTATCTCCAAATCAAACTCTTGTAATAGCAAGACCCATCGAATCAATCTCGGCTTGGCATCCTTCTTCTCCATCAAATACTTCACTGCACTATGGTCTGAATATATAATGACTTTACTTCCCTAAATGTACGACCTGGACTTATCAAGAGCATATACCACGGCAAGTAATTCTTTTTCAGTGGTCGTGTAATTCAATTGAGCACCATCTAATGTCTTACTAGCATAATAAATCGCTACGGGTTTTTTATTCACCCGTTGTCCCAATACAGCCCCGATTGCAAAATCACTAGCATCACACATAATTTCAAATGGTAATGACCAATTTGGTGCTTGCAAAATCGGGGCTTCAACCAATTTTTCTTTAAGTGTTGTAAAAGCTTTTAAACATTCTTCATCAAAAACAAAGGGCACATCTTTTAAAAGCAAATTACATAAGGGTTTGGTGATTGTGCTAAATCCTTTTATAAATCTCCTATAAAATCCCGCATGACCCAAGAATGAACGTATGCCTTTGACATTCGTGGGGGAGGTAAAGTTGAAATTACTTTGATTTTTGCATGATCAACCTCTATCCCACGTTTAGAAATGACATGTCCTAAAACAATACCCTCTTGTACCATAAAATGACTTTTTTCCCCAACTTAAAACCAAATTAGTTTTCGACACATCGTTTCAATACTTTGGTTAATTGCATGAGATAAATGTCAAACGATGGACCAAATATTGAAAAGTCATCCATGAAAATCTCCAAAGACTCCCCAACCATATCTAAAAAGATACTCATCATACACCTTTGAAAGGTGGCTGGGGCGTTACAAAGTCCAAATGGCATTCGCCTAAATGCGAAAGTACCATATGGACACGTAAACGTTGTCTTTTGTTGATCATCATGATGAATGGCAATTTGATTATACCCTGAGTAACCATCTAAAAAGCAATAAAACTTCTGACCTGCTAGCTTCTCAACTATTTGATCTATGAAAGGGAGCGGGAAGTGATCTTTAGAGGTAGCTGCATTTAACTTTCTATAATCAATGCATACCCGCCATCTGGTAACGGGTCGGGTAGCAACATGCTCACCTTGTGCATCTTTAACAATTTGGATGCCCGATTTCTTGGGCACCGTCTGTGTCGGACTTACCCATGTGCTATCGGAAATAAGGTAAATGATTCCGGCATCTAACCATTTTAACACCTCTTTCTTGACAACTTCCTTCATGTTGGGATTGAGCCTTCTTTGTGTGTCACGTGCGGGTTTTGCATCTGCATCAGTAATAATTTTATGCATAACAATTGATGGACTAATACCTTTCAAATCCACTATGGTCCATCCAATTGCCGCCTTGTGCTCTTCTAATACTTCAACAGTGCTTCCTCTTGATCATTCTCTAAATCTGATGCAATTTCACTAGTAATGTTTGGTCTTTTTCGAGGAATGCATACTTTAGATGCTTTGGCAACTCCTTGAGTTCCATAATTGGGGAACTTTCTAACGATGGCTTCAGCTTTGAGTCAATTTGCTCGGGTAGAGTCTCCACTTGATGAGTCCATGGTGGCCTACCTTCTTGAATTGCCAATACCTCCAGTTGCTTTTCTTCTTCCTCCAACTGTTGCACAAATTTAGCATCTTCCCTGTCATATAAAACACATGTCTCCTTGGTGTTATCCTCATTTTCATGAGGATCACACCCGTCAATAATGTCCTGCCATAAAGCATTCATTACCAACCGAAGAATTAGATGCATTTTCATAAATATTGACTCTTAACTTACGATTTCCAAATGTCATGTCGACTGTTCCATTTCTACAATTAATTTGAGCATTTGCGGTTGCTAAGAACGGTCGGCCAAGAATGACGTTAGATTGTTTGTTATTATCAATAGCCGCATATCAAGAACCAAGAAATCCACAGGATAGTAAAAATCTTCCACCTTTACAATTACATCGGTTACTATTCCACGGGGGAGTTTAAGAGTAAGATCAGCCAAAACCACGGTGGTTTTAGCTTTTTGAAGTGGACTAAAGTCATATTGGTCATATAAACTCCCTGGTAGGATACTAACACTAGCTCCGAGATCCAACAATGCCCTAGCCATTTTAAAGTCACCCACTTGAATAAGAATAACAGGCGCCCTGGATCCCGAAGCTTTGATGGAAGGGCACCTGATAGAATGGCACTCATATTTACAGGCACATCAAGTTTCTTAGGAAACTTATGGTTTCTTTTCTGAGTGCACATATCTTTCAAGTACTTTGCGTAAGCAGGAACCTGTTTAATTGCATCTAAAAGAAGTAGATTGATTTCAACTTGTTTGAAAACTTCCCACATTTCTTCTTGTTGTGGGCCTCTTTTATTGATAGATGAAGCTTTTACCGGGTCAATTAAAGCTGCTGGATAAGGAATGGTATTAGCCTCCATACCTTTATCCTTGTTTTCTTTTAGTTCATCATTTAAAACCAGTTTAGGGTTTTCTGAAAAAGTTACTTTCTTTAATGGTTTAGACACAACAGTTTCGTGCTCATCATCACTATTTACACTTTCATCAACATCCTCCACCACTCCTCTACAAAAGGTGGTGGAGGGATGACTTTGTTGTCATATATCTTACCATTACACAGAGTACTTACCTGATTGACATGATGTTTCACATTAGAGCTTTGATGCTGTGGATTCATTGTTGTGTCACTTGGTAATTTGCTCGGGTTCTTTCTAATTTGAGCAACATCTTGTGCAAGTTGTCCTACTTGTTTGTTCAATGCTTCATATGCTTTATCTCTTATTTCATTCTCTTTTTTATTTTCCTTCATCATGTTCATAAGTGCATGCAACTTTGAGTTTATAGAATCATCATTACTTAACGTTCCCGTTTGATTACCTTGGTAATTTTTAGATGAGCTGCCTTGTTGACCGCCTTGATTGTACCCACTTTGATTGTAAGAATTTCTTTGATAGCTACCTTGATAGTTCCCTTGTTGGCGGTTTGGATACGGCTGATTACCTTGATTGTAACCTTGAAAGTTTGGGTTCATTTGGTTAGTAGCATTTCCATACCTGAAATTAGGATGATTCCTCAATCCGGGGTGATAAGTATTGGAGTTCATATCAAACTGCTTTGTCTCTCCATATACTTGATTCACTTCTTCATGTTGTCCCAGCAACAACGGACAATCTGCATTTAAATGCCCCGATTCCCCGCATTCATTACACACATCAAATCCAACTGAAGATACATCTTTGGCTCCCCTACGTCCCAGCTTGGCCAGTTTCCTTTCCAAAGAAGCAATTCTTTCTTTAGTCTCATGGTCAATGGTAGTTGACCTTGCTGGAGCAGGCTTTGACCTTCTACTAGCCAAAGCTTGAGCTTTGGAGTTCTTCCATATTCTTTCTAAAAACTCCCAATCCATGTCTTCATGATTAGATAAGAACATACCGTTACTTGTGGAGTACAAATATTTTCTTTCCTCCGGTGTTAATCCATCTGAAAATGCCTTAATCAATTCCCACCTTTCAATGCCATGATGAGGGCACATGCGGATCAACTCTTTGAATCTTGTAAACGCCTCATGAAATTGTTCAGCCACTTGTTGTTGAAAGGATCGAATGGCATCTCTTGCGTCACTAGTCTTCCCCATAGAGTAGGATTCTTCAAGAAAAACCCTTTGGATCTCTTGCCAAGTATGGATGATGTTATCAGGTAGTGTGAGAAACCATTGCTTAGCTCTATCTTTTAAGGTGAATTGAAACAGTCTCAGTCTCACTTCATCTTGTGTAAAGTGATTTCCATCGATAGTGCTACATATTATATTGAATTCAGCAAGATGCACATATGGTTCTTCTGTTGCAGTACCTCTAAACGCGGGAAGAATAGTGAGATAGTAAGGGCGTACGTCAAAAGATCTTCCTCTACAATTTGGAGGTGAAATAGGATTCGGGTTTTCAGAAATAGCCGGTCTGAAATGACTATCCACGCCTTGTACAGGAGCTCTCTGAGGTCTTCTTTGTTGGTTGACATTATGATTATTAACCCTACCCCGTTGTTGACTGATAGGTGGTGCATTCCACCCGTATTCATCATTTCTCCAATTGTGGTTTCCATTATATCCACACCTCCACCAAAATGTCCCTCCCAAGCATCATAATTTGCATCATTATATGGTTCTTCATTGTTATTCCACTCATCTTCATAATCTTCATCACCAGTATGGACACTATGCATGCTCACATGATCAAAGTCATCTCCTTGATTATGGTTATTTTGATTCATGTTATTGTTGGGTGGTGGTTGATTCAAACTGTTGCGGCTGTTATTCGTGGTGGGGGTGGATTTGGGTTATTAGGGTTCACGGGTGGGTTTTGGTTCGGAGCCATATTTCCTCCTTGTGGGACATCTACCGGTTCCATCTCTACTGACTGAGATGAACTAGAAGCTGCTTGTTCAATGACACGAGAAATTGGTGGTACTGGAATTCCCGATCTATGCAAAACACGATTTTCTCTTGCTGATCTCTGGATCAAAAACAAAGTGGTGATTCCGACCCGAATAACGAGTATGCATACAACCTGTCACCTGCACACTGAAACACACCAAGCGTAACAAAGAACAGAAAGAAAAACAAAACACTAAGCAAAACACACGAAATTAAACAAAATAAAACTATAGCAATCAATTAAACTAAACACCAAGCACACAGTCTCCCCGGCAACGGCGCCAAAATTTGATCGTGTCGAAGACCCGATCAAATAAGAAAAGAATTTTGCTTATTTTATGATTCCTAAATACCTTAACTCGCGTAACTGATTCAAAGTTTACTTACTCACTATTGTCACTAGATTGTAAATTAGAGCTAAATGAAATTAACAATAAAAATGATGACTTTATGAAGCAAAATGAAACTTGGATTTGGTTGAAAACTATTGCGATGAAAGAGATCACACCCAGGTTTCAGGAATGTAACTGAATATATGGCTTATGTTTTACCCAATCTTGAAGTTACATAGACATAACTTGTTTATCACATATGTTGACAGGTAATTACGAACTTGATATCCGATTATGTAAATTAACTAGTAAACTAACTAATGTCACAATCTAGAAACTTTGTTTGTAATCACCAATTAATGATAATAATCTAATTATCACTCAATGGTTAACAATGTAAAACTGATAACTTGATAAGCAATAATCAACTCCACTAACAAGAATCTTTAATCAACACATAGTTCCAAACACATAAACGAACAAAAGTTGTTAAACAATCAAAGTTTATGTCTTGACTAGGTAAACACATACGCTTGCATAATCCAATCACAAACCGTCCACCCAGGGATGATCACGGGTGGTTTAGCCTTGCATCTTCATCCTAATTGCTTCAATCTTGTCTTTTTGCATACGAATCCTCGATCACTTGATGATTAGAGAGGGTTTTAATGACTCAAAAATGCTCCAAGATTCGTTCTTGGGGTTGGGGTCAGTGTTTTTTTGAAACCCTAATGTTAGGGTTTTATAGGTTTTGAAATTTGAAACAACCTCAAAATATCGCCTTAGACCGTAACTTACGACCTATAGACCGTAGGTTACGGCTTACCTTCAACTAGACAGCCAACCTTCTGTCTTACGGGGTTCACAGACGGTGTTGATACAGGGCCGTAAGTTACGGCCTCAGGTCGTAGCTTACGGCCTCCCTGCAACTTGCACAGTTTTCTTTATTTTCAGCACCTTTCAACCCGTAGTCTTGGTATCCTTTGTATCCTTCTCAAATAATGTTCGTTAAGCTTCATTTATCCTACATTTCAAACACACAACAAAGTAATATTGTTCGACATATAAAATATATTAAAAATATAATATTAACTATACTAAGTGTATGCATATTAACCAATCATCAAATTATATTATTACTGATAGTATTATTAATCTTCATCTTTGACTATATTGTTTAATACCTAAAACAATATAATAAATAGTTTAATTAATATTATTGAGTTTAAAATAGGGATGTTAACACTATGTCTCTAATAATTACTATTGTTATTAGATTTATTAGTAATACTTTTATCATATGAAAGATAATACTAAAACTAGTTATACATACCCACAACATGAATTAATAAGATACGTGAACCATTTATACGAATAGAATCTTCAAACCAATGGTGATCGAGTCAAGCAAATCTAATTAGCTTATGATTAACTTAGCTCTAACAACAATATATACATATAAAACTAACAAGAAAATAACTATGCACATACATTTATATATATAGTAATATTAAATAAACGTAAAACCTAATCAATTTAGAAAATCAAAGTAATTATACGAGTAACATTAATATCATTCAACAACATACATCTTAATAATAATAGTAGTAGTAGTAGTAATAGTAATATATAATAATAATAATAATATAATAATATAATAATAATACAAATAATAATAATAATAATAATAATAATAATAATAATAATAATAATAATAATAATACAAATAATAAATAATAATAATAATAATAATAATAATAATAATAATAATATGATGATGATGATGATGATGATGAGATGATAAAACTGTCTCACTTAATCTAATACAAAGAGCCCACCCGCACATGTGACAACGTTATTGTATTGCTAAGGACTAATGTTAAGTGTACAATTAGGATTACGTTGGTGAAATCCTACATCCAGGTGTGAACTCCCATTGATGTATGGATACTTGTAAGAGAACCCAGGTGAGTCTTCGCACGCCTCATTTTTTATTCACTTTTGGGGTGAAAAACATACTCTTTTATATGATGTGCAATTATTAAGACTTTCTTTTGCTATTATGCACATGCACCGACTGTCATTTTACACAACCATTATTCTGGTTGAACCGACGGATAGTATGGTTAGTACTACTTGGGGAATCCCCACGCACATTGTGTCCTATGGATAGGCTAAACAAACATTGAGACATACAGTGCGCTGAGCCTGTAGTGTCTACGCGGCATATTATCTGCAATGCTTATTGTTTGACAGTTCGGGTGTTGCTATTCGAGGATTCAATCCATAAGTTGGGGATTGGATAACCGGGTACAGGTTGGTTGTGGACTCATTTAATTGGCATCATACGTAAAACTCTGTTTTCGTTAAACCTGCGAACTCACCAACTATTTTAGTTGACACTTTTAGTATGCTTTTCAGGAACTGGAAACCAAAGGTAGCTTGGCTAGTTATACATTTTGAAGAACACACACACGTAGCAGTGTACCAAGTTCTAAAAGCCCAGATTATGAAACATTTAAGAGTATACTTGATGTATTGAGATTTAATATTCTCTTGTAAACAATGTTGTTCCTGATATTTAGTCTAGTCGCACTTCCATTGCTTCCGCTGTGTGCTGAAAGTGGTGGGTGTGACAATCTGGTTGTGTTGGATGTGGATGTTGTTTGCTCATGTCAATGATGATGGAAATCTGTTCATCTGAGACCCTTCGTTTCGGTTGTTTCACAACTATGATGATATACCAAAACTGGTGTTGGTTGCCCTGGCTTGGTAACCATTTTCGGTGGTGTGCAGCCACAACCGCCATCAGTTTCGAGCCACACTATACCGATTACGTTGCTTCCTGTCTTCGACTGTCGTTGTTCGGTAAAACGGTTAACCCGCAACTGTGATGATGGAAGTCTGAGCCTCGGTTTGCCCAGTCCTTATGACGTGCAACGCGTGTCTGGGTATCAACCCTAGTTTATGTGAATTACTCATAGATCTAATAAGTTATCAGGTCATTAAGAAAAAGATTTCTTCCTCCAATTTACATAGGTCATTGGTATACCCTGATGCCTTGATGGTGTTTTTGTTTGTATGATTTTAAGTTTTATCTCGTGTATGATGGTCTATCTATTCAACTTCGCGTTTATTGATGTGAAATAAAATTTGCCGTTAACAAAATTGATAATTGAAAGGAAAATTGGATTAATAATCCAAGCTATTGACTATTGGCCAATATTAATCCCAACTAATAATTTGACTGGTATCAATCCCAAATTTCGATTTTGTTATCAATAACAATCCCATGCTAACTGTACGTTAACTACGTTAGTTTTGGTGATGTGGCACATGACATTGCTCGTGACGTGGAATGTGACATAACGTATTACATAACTAAAATAAAAAATATAAGTACATCACTCAAGTTTTACGTCTCTTTGTCTCCAAGTAACTAAACCAGCGATGAGTGTTACGTTGAAGAACTTTAAAAAATGATCTTTTATGAAAAAGAATTGAGTAATATATTTATATTTCTAATTATAACTATGTTATACATCATGAGCCACGTCACGTGATATATCATAAAAAACTAAAAGAGTTAACAAACAGTTAAATATGACTATTATTAGTAACAAAATCGAAAGCTGAGATTTGTACATGTCAAATTGTTAGTTGAAATTAATATTAACCAAAATTAATAGTTTGGATTATTAAAATCTAATTTTTTAATTGGAATTGAAGTTAAATTTAATTTTAATAGATGTTTGGTAGTATAAAATAATTGTGGATGGAATGTCTCATTAGAATTTAGACTTTGATAATTCATCTATTATTATTATGTTATATTATATTAATTATTAAAACAATACCCATTAAATTCTTGCAGTTGGAATATTTCCGACACAGCTTATAGCTTTTAATCTTAAATTTTGCTTTCATGTGTTGCCTTATAGAACCAAAAGTTGATAGTTTTTTTTACTTTTTTAATCTTTTTTGAACAAGTTGTTCCACAAAATTGGATCCAAGAACAATATAGGGGTTGTTTGTGCAGTTTGATAAAGTTGATGGGGCTTATTTTGGTTAAGTTGTTTCCATGTAAATTACTTGGGGAAGAAGTTGACTTCCTGGTCCCACTGTCCCACCTTCCTTTGCTTCTAGTGAAATAGGTTCGGGTTTAGGCTTGGTAATGTTTTAGTAAATGATAATTTGAAAATCTTTATAATTAATTAACACTAAATTCATTTCATTTTTTAATGGTCCTTAGTTTACTTCACATGTAAGCTACTTTATGTATTAAGTAAGACTTAAACCTAACATATTTTAAATGAAGAGAATATATTTTTATTATTAGACTATGATAATTACTGTAAATCCATTTCATATAAGTTTCTTCCCTAGTGATCTAACTTGTTACATAGTTTTTTATTTATTTTGCTAATATTATCTTTTTACTCTAATAAAAGAGTAAATGGGGATGCCACGTGTCGGCAATATATTCATTCTTATCAAATTTTTCTCGTTTTTCTCTCTGTTAAATAATTATATTAATAGTAATAATATTTTATTTAATTTTGCATTATAATTAGTTTTTTAATAAATTAAAAAAGAGATCTTTTTATTAATGTATTTCTATAGAAATAGTTTTTAATAAGTTAAGAAAGAGATTTTTTTATTAATGTTATTTCTATAGAAATAGTTTTTTATAAAAAAATTCTAAAAAATCAAACTATTTTTACGTAATATTTAAAATTGGTTTTTCTAAAGTAATTATTTATAAAATAAAAATAATTAAAATAGGGAGTTATAGTAAGAAAATTTTTTAAAATGAAAATTTTTATAACGTTATTTAAATAAATGTTTAATTTATCTTTGAAAAAAAAAAAATTTAAAAGTTCATATTATTATTTTATTACTTATATTATTACTCATACGTAATTCTAATGATATTTTATCTTCGTATACCGTTTTATAATTAATAATTTATAATTTATTTAATATTTTATGTTTAACCGTGTGTATATACGGGTTACTAAGCTAGTAGTCTTATATATGTATGTCTTGTATTATTAGATGTTCTAAGTTTGAATAAAATATTTATTTTTCAAATACATGTATAGTTCATTTTCAGCATTTTGCCAACTAATACTGTATTCGAATATTATAGACATCCATTTTCTTATAAGAATATTTAGTAATTTCTATAAAAAAGTCATAGTTGTTACTTTTAAAATTTAAAAGGAAATAAATTAAACTTTGATAATAGTTTATATTGACAATTTAGCTAATAACACTTTTAATTTTTACTTTTATTAACAATCACAATTACACTCCAAACTCGGAATTAGGTTTGTCAGTCCATACGTCATGTTGTCAAGGGCATGCAAAGTTGTTTCTTTGTGAAATGAGATCGTTAAATGAAGATAATAAGTGATACTTGTGATATCAACTAGAGGTGATCATAAAAAAAAACTTATATTTGAAAAGAAAAACCGAACGAAAACCAAACCGAATATAATCAAAACTGCAATAATCGATTTGTTACAGTTAAGATAGTGCCAATACCGAATCATACGCTTACAGTTTGGTTTTCCCTTCTTCTATAATCGAAATAAACCAAAACAAACCGATGTTTATATATTCATGTACTTGAAACACATTTTCATATATTTTTCATGTATTTTTTTGCTTGAAACATGTTCAAAACAAACAAAAAATAACTGAAAAGAACCAATAACCAAACCGATACTTGCTTTGGTTTCGTTTGCTAAATTCTAACAACCAGAGCATCAGTCTCGGTTTCAATAGGCCGTAAACACCTAACCAAACTAACGTCTACACACCCTAAAGTTAACTGTATAAATTATTATCAGTCCACAAACAATTGATTAAATCACTAGAATCCCAATTTTCTAATAAAAATTAGAAAAATCGGATTTTAATAATGCAAACTATTAACTATTTGCCAATATTAATCCCAACTAACAGTTTGATCAGTACTAATCTCGACCTTTGATTTTGTTACTAATAACAGTCTCAGTTTAACTTTTTGTTAAGTCCATTAGTTTTTTATGACGCATTATGTGATGTGGCTCGTGACATGATATATAACATAGAAATAATTAGAAATATAAATATATTACTCAATTTTTTTTAACATCATTTTGAAGTTATTCAACGTAACGCTTTTGTCGTTGATGGAGTAGTTTGGAGACAAATAGATGTAAAAATTGAATGATACATTTATATATTCTATTTTAACTATGTAACACGCCATGTCACATACCACATCACTAGCAACCTCACGTGTCATGTCATAAAAAATAACAGAGTAAACAGACAGTTAGCATGTGACTGTTATTAGTAACAAAATCAAAAGTTAAGATTACTACTATTCAAACTGTTAGTTGGGATTAATATTGGTTAATAGTTAATAGTTTTGATTATTAAAATTTAATTTTCTTAAAAATTAAAACAAGTATAATTATTGTAAAATATAAAAAAATAAAAAGGTCTAACGAAGGTGTAACCAAACCTGACGTTCGGAAGACGAACCTCTCGTAATTTCCCGCCAAAACGCGTCTTTTACAAGTCCCACGCGCATGAAAAAACACGCGCCTACACTCTCTCTCCTTCACTTCATTACTTCTTCAGTAGACAAGAATGAAAACCCACAATTGCAATATTTATTCACCCACAACAACACCTCACCGTCATCGTCACCGTCACTCCGTCACCGGCGCCGGCGCCGGAGATTCTCTCTCCGGCAAACATTGAACAATCTTGCTTCAATTTCACTTTCAAACAATGGCAAGGTGAGTGATTTTTGTGTTAATAATGTTAGAACCTTTTGATTTCTCATCTTTTTGGTGGATTTTGATGTGGGGTGAGGTGGGAATACGGTTTCTGAAGATGGGTTTTTCGATCGTCATCTGCGGTGATCTTTAGGGTTTTGTCGATAGATTCTTACCTGTTGATATGATAACATCATCCAGCGGGTTGTGTGTGTGTATTTGGGTGTGTGATTATGTATGTGATGGTGTGGGAGTTGTATTGATGGGTAGCTTCTTCTTTTAAATCTTTCGTATGCAGCGAATGGATTGTGTATGATAAGTTTGTTAACAGTTGGGGCCTTTAAGAACAGATGTATTACATGCTTTTAGCTTCTTTTTATCAAGTGTTTTTTTTTTGAGGGTTTTGAATTCTGATGGATATTTGAAGATTATGATCTATTGAGTTTATGTATACCTCAAATTGAGGTTTAGATTGTTTACTTTTTGCCTTCTTAATCTTCTGTGTTTTGGTGGTATGGTGATGCAGAATTTTTACTCTCTGTTCTTAAATCTGTGTAATTGCAGCTTTCAACCTCTATTGGACCTTTGGTATGCAGCAATTACTTAATTTTGTTTATGTTAAGAGGCGCTTGATTCGATAACTAGTCAAATGGTTTACCGAACCAAATGAAAACATCAAACTTGCCATTTGATCATCTTTAGTGAGCACCACATTAATGGTTCCTATATCATATCTTTCTATGTTTCATATGCTTTCATCATGCGGCATTATCATATCAATATATCATAATATAAGTTATCTTTAGTGAGCATCATATACATGATATATCTATTGTCTATGAAAGTATTAACCAACGTGTTTTCATTGATGTGTTGAGATCAATTAAATATACAAAGTACTCCTAAAGACTAGGTCACAAGTACAACAGATTAGGAGATATAATAGGAACTACAACAAGATAACATAATTTAAAATAATTTGAATTTATCGGTGGGAAGGATCTGATGAAACCAAGATGTTGCTAATATTGTCTACCCATTTATTAGACCATTTGCTTCACCTAACTGTGTTTTTTTGGGTTGAGGGAACAAAAGTTGCTTTTGCTGCTAATTTAATCTATCTTTTGAATATTGTAGAAGTTGGATTGTTGATGGTAGAGGAATAGCAAGAAAAGTTAAAACGTCTAGTCTTCCTTTAGTACATCAAATCAAAGACTGTGGTGCGAATAGAGAGTGCCCCAAATGCCACTGCAGGATTGATAATAGTGATGTAAGAAAGGTTCCAACTTTTCATAATCAGTCGTGTGCCTTTGTTTTACAAATATAAATATCACTTCTTGTATGCAATTCATATCATAGGTGGCAGTAGAGTGGCCTGGGCTCCCCATTGGTGTGAAATTTGAACCCACTGATGTTGAGCTCTTAGAACATCTGGCAGCCAAATGTGGTGTGGGGAATAAAATGCCACACCAGTTCATTGATGAATTCATCCCTACACTTGATGTAGATGAAGGAATATGCTATAAGCATCCTGAAAATCTTCCTGGTAAGGAGAGTACTTGTGATGTATTGTTTTCAGAAATTACTAAGGATGGAAATGTGGGTGGGTTAGATGGGTTGGATGATCTGTCAAAACAGGTCTGGCTCTATGGTAGTTTTATGCTGCTGGTCTGATTGGGTTAACCTGTTCAAATTTTTTATGGATATTTAGTGTCGCGAAAAGTTCAAATTTTCCATAGATGTTCTGTACTAAACATGATTACAAAAGCTGTATTATAATAATAATCTAATCTTTAAATAAACTGATCTAGGAGGTTTATGCACTCTAAAACACTTTGGGTGACTTTTGACTGTTGCAACCCTTTTGATCCATTTCCTATTAAGCTAATCTTTTTTCTTTTAACTGTTTAATAGTTTTGTGTCATTATTGATTTGTGAGTTAAAAAAACTTTTTTTTTTTACTTTAAACGCATTTGATTTAATACTACAGGCGCTAGAAAAGATGGAAACAGCGTTCATTTCTTCTATAGAATCACAAATGCCTACTCTAGTGGTCAGAGAAAGCGTCGCAAGATCTGCCAAGAATCTAGTCTGACCACGGATGTTCGTTGGCACAAGACTGGAAAAACAAAAGCTGTTATGCAAAATGGAGTCCAGATAGGGTGCAAGAAGATAATGGTCCTTTACGGGGCTGCTGGTGGCGGTTTAAAACCTCATAAATTGAACTGGGTCATGCATCAATATCATTTAGGAATCATTGCAGATGAAAAAGAGGGTCAATATGTGGTTGCAAAGATATTCTATCAATCACAGAAAGAGATTGAGAAGGTGGATAATCATGTTGTAACTGAAAAATTAGATGCGTGGATGAGTTTAACTAGTCCAAAAACTCCAAATACTATCGCTCCTGATCCACGTAGGTCTGGAAAATCCACTTTTTGGGATGATGTCACCACTGATAATGTCTGCCAATCGCCACCACAGGTTGGTATATTGACACTTGTGCCAATTTTGACCCATTTACTTATGAATAGGTCGATCACTTTTGTGTTGCTTCTTAAATGGGTTATGCTAAAAAATATTTAAAAAGAAAGGAATATAAGAGGTTGAAAGTTGCCAAAAGTTTACTTTTAATGCATACAATCTTTTAAATACTTTTTAAGGAAATTGCCAAGATAAGTTCATCGATGTAAGGATCAAGAAATTTTATCACTAATTGGAGTGAAAGTTCAACTTTTGACACATTTAAGAGTAAAGTTTAATTTTTGACAAATCTAAGAGTGAAAGTTTAAGGACAAATTGCATAAAAAGGTAACATGATATGCAAAATTTAATTTTCTCTCTCTAATATGAGGAAAAGTCCAAATTTTTTGTTGGGCTTTTTCTCTTCATCTCAGTATTTAGATTATATATTTAATAAAAATGGATAGATAGTGTTCAATGGTCAACCCTACCTGGCATACTTTGGAGTTTGGCCAGTTTCAACCCACACCCATCACCTAAGCCGTTCGATCAATCTATCTTACCAGCTCTAATTCTTGTTATAAGCATTTGGTGTTTTCTTGTGACAATGCTGACTGTTTTTATTTGATGTTGTGTTAGGAATCTGCTCGGTTTGTTGAGCAGAAATACTTTCCCTCGACTTCTAATGGTGAAAATAAGGTTAACTTAGAGTTACCCACATGGGAAGATGATTCACAGGCGGTTGATTTAGATGCATTTGATGACTCATTGTTCTGCAATGAGAATCTTTATGCTAATGACCCTGTTGTTGACTCAAGGCTAAATAATGGACCTCAATATGGGTCTAATGTCAATGCTGACTGTGCACTGGGGACCAGTAAGGATGCAAGTTCTGGAATTGATGTTCTTGAGAATCTGGACTTGGGTACTCCACCAGATTTCAACCTTGCTGTAAGCCTCCTATCCTTTCTATGCATCCAACATCAATACTAATAATAATCTGGAAATGAGACTTATTGGATTTGTGTTTTGAAACTGATTATCTGATTATCACGACTTGTAGCTGTAATAGTTGGTGTGCAATGTTTGGATGAACATATTTTGTTTGTCACTTTCTAATCATTTGCGACTTTTACTCATGCCTCATTTCTCACAAGAATGTCCTTTCTGGTCATCTTATATGTTAATTTCTTGAGTGTTGAAAGTGTGTCTTTTAAATTCGAACCGACTGTTTACTCAATATCACATTCAAGCCCGCATCTAAACTTTTGAAACGTTCGTTAAGCATCTCAAGTTAATTACTTCTGTCTTTGTAACATGCATGCAGGACTTACAGTTTTCATCACAGGACAGCATTTTTGGCTGGTTAGAGCGGTTGTAGAGAACGCAAATGATTGGCCATTGATGGATGTTTATGCTTCTCTTTTGGTTATTCTTATTTCAAATCCTGAACAGAAATAAAGGTATGGTGGTGCTATGGAGTTCTCTTTTTGAAATAGCTTTGTTTGAAACTGATGCTAGTAAGCAAAGCATGACGATCAGGTGTCACGAGGCTCCAATTTTGTTATGTCTTTGATGGCCTTTGAATTCCTGTGTTTGCAGAGCATATATGTAATGGTAACTTGTAACTCGTATGGTTTATAACTATGTATGTATATTTTAACTTAATGTGAGAAGTACATTTGTGAATTTGATATATGTGTTGTGTTTTTGGTCATGTTAGGAGTTTTTCGAATTTATATGTAACTTTATATCTAATTGAGCTACTCGAAAGTATCTGGTCCATTAATAACAACATTTTGGGTTTAATACCGATAATCCAAGTTGAGTTTCATATATGTGACATGTCATGTTTTCGGTCATATCAGGAGTTTAAAGCCTGATTTTTTACGCAAGTAACATCATATCCAATCGAGCTAAGTCAGAGCTTAAAAGTATCGGGTCAAACAACGCCAACATTTTGCATTTAATAATGGTAGTCTAAGTTGAGTTGAACGAACAAAACTCATAACTCATAAGCGTATAAATTAATCGAGTTGGGTGTCAAAATAAAGGCTTGATTGGACCCTGTAAAGTTTACTGGTTTTGACCAGTTAAGAAATGTATCGGTAAGACGTGTATTGAGTGATGATATTAGTAACGAAACACTTGTAGAGCTTTGCTTAATCCACGCCTACCTCAATTAAGTTAACATCACGTGTTAAAATTCTGGATCCATCACTGGTTTTGAGTATCCTTAAATTATTATTATTTTTTTCCAATCCGAACCTGTTTTCACTCATCTCTCGTATTCAGTATGAATAATTAGAATGATGCCAACAAAATGGATGCTGCCATTGTACAAAATAGTATAGAGGATTTGATGCCCAAAAACCCAATAAACTTCATAGATAATCCAACCTAAAACAACAGTTAAAACTATAGGTAAACCAAATGTATGCAAGAAAAACCATCACAGCCTAGAGTATATCAAGAAACGCGGTGGCAGCGCGGTGGTGTCACGGCGGCATATGGTGGCGGGGGGCTATAATGTACAACTGAATCACCCCTCAATCCATAAGACTCAACCGTCTTCGCGAATGCAATTCCCAGGCAAAAGATATCTATACTTATCAGCATTTTCGAGCAAATACGAAGGGAGATGAACAGCCGAATACGAATGAGGAATTGGGCCCATTTTCCCGATCAGCTCCCGGAAAGTGTACTCCTCCGGGAGCATATCGTACAAATCGGCCCCACTACAGATCACTTTCTGGATCCTTTTCGGATCCAGATAGTGAGAAAATCTAACTCTATCAGTATGACTATAAGCCTTCATCTTGAACACAAAATCACTAATCTTCCTGAAGCAAAAACTGCAATGCCAGCCAGAATCCGCCAACAGATAATCACTCTGTCGATAATGCACATATCGCGTTATCCCCTTCTGATACTGATGAACCGAAGCCCTCCAGCTCTTGTGATCCAGATTAAACTCAAACGAATACAAATAATTGTTCAGATTCAAATGCACAACCGTCGGTGGACCGTCACACCATCTCAAAAGATCAATCGTATGCCCACTCGGGATCTCATCAACATCCGACATGATCAAAAGATCATCATCCTCAATCCCCGCTATTCGTAACAGATGATCAAGCCCCACACGCTGATACGCCTCTTCGACAAACGGGTTCTCCCCCTTCCTAAACCGCCCTCCAATCGTCCCATAAGTCAGCCTAGCTGCAATGAACTCAAACTTCTCTCGATTCATCGCGAAGTTTAGCCTCTTTGGTATGCCAGTGAACGTTGAATTCGATTCAAGAAGCACAAACTGAGTGATGTAGGGGTACAACTCCTTCCATCTGATCGTAAGCATGTCGATTTCGTTACTGAACAACACTGCATCGAATACTCTTCGCGGGTAATCGCGAAGGCTCCATCCATGGAGACTGCATAAAGACGCCATTGATACGTTTGAATGGTAGTAATGAGGAAGATGAATGAAGGGTTTCGGTGGTGATTGCCATAATGGCCGGAGAAAGTAGGTGACTTTCTGGCCGTGAAGGAATATTCCGGCGAATATCGCCGGAAGTATGACGAATAACACGATGAATGTCTTCAAATCAACACCTCTGATCACCCATCGTATTCTTGATATTCTGTTTGACACCTGTAGATCATAAAACAACAATTGTTCATAAACCCATTGTTGATTTGATCTATAAGACAACAATCTTTCATAAACCCATTTTTGATTTGATGTATAAAGCAACAATCTTGATTCTTGAAGAACAGAGATGAACAGAATCACATAAATTAACAAAAACCCACAAAATCAAACGAAAATCAAACGAAATAACTGATAAGAACATACCTTAGAGCAGATTTCATCGTTTCTTTTGGAAGTTGAATAATCATTAACCTTCATGAGGGCTTAAATCATAGGATTATAAAGATGAAAGCTTTGAAGATGATGGTTCAATTTGTTGAAATTTGAAGATGAAAGTGAAACCCCTGTTTGTGATTGTGAAATTGGCCACAAAATCTGACCAAATTTTGAGGGATGATTGTTCCTTAATGTGATTGAAGTTGCAGATTATTAGGCCTCTGGTTCTTGTGATATATGGAAAGATATTATTATGTTGCTATATATATGCACTCTCTGTGTTCTCTAAAATAAATGGCCATTGAAATAAATAAAATACAAAACATACCCTCAAATTATCTTCTTTTTGGTGTTTGATTAAATGATTATTAATGAGAAGTGATTACTAATTAGTGGACACTAAACTAATGATATATTAAAAATCGTGTGATCACTTATAGTATTAGGCATGTAAAATAATCATAGAAGTGGAAGAGAGAAAGTATAATTGTCACGTAATATTTTATGTATTAGATTTAAAGCTTTAAGTGCAGATTATAGGTATATGGATTGTAAGGTTCAGTATTATGTTGAGTTATAGTGGGTACAAGGGAGCCGAGTGTTTCGTTGAAAGCAACCTCTTTATCTTCTGAGATATGAGTAAGATTTGCCTACGTTTCATCATTTCTAAACCTCGTTAGTAACTACTTTATGGGGGGAATTGTTGGGTATGGTTATAGTTACGTGCAAATTATAGGTAAATCTTACTTACGGTTTTCAATAAATTATTAGTTATTAAATGAATGCGCTAGTGATTAGTAAATAATTAATTGTTATTGTTAATAATGAATAAATTTGTGAAATTTGAATTGTAACGAAGGGCGGTTGATGAAAGGGGAACCGTTATCTCATTATCACACGTAGGACAAGAAGGGGTGGGTGGGGTTGGTATTTCATATTTGGGACATTTTTTAAATTTTTTTAAATTTGAGGTTTTAATTTTGGTCTTTTAAGTTTTGCAAGTTTTTAGTTTGGACCCTCTAATTCTCCAAATATTGAGGGTAAGCTTCGAAAAATAAGAAGTGCATAATAAGTTTAAATCGAGATATAATTATTAGTTAAGAAACTAAAAATGACTATAAGAATTGAATTTAGACATTAGATAAAAAATTCATAATATTACATCACATATGGTACTTGGTTTTTATTTTAAAACCGCATTATCATTATAAGAACGACTATAATAAAAATAACAGATTTGAAGGTCATGGTGTCATGCGACATGGCTTGCAAAAAAAAGTAGATCTAAAATTTAAAAAAAAAATTAAAAATTTCAAAAAAACTGCAACTTTTAGAAAGAGAAGTGAGTTAGGAAGTGTTCATTCGTAACAATGAGAGAGGTGAGAAGAAGAAAATATATTGAGACTATGATTGCATAAAAGGTTTTTACGTGTTATACAATAGGATACAAAACTAGAATAAATAGAGAAAGAAACTTGTGAAACCTAAAAGTTTGCAAACTGTAAGGATTATGATAAAATATGAGTGAAATACATTCTACGAGTCAAGCTTATCTATATAATTTTACATAAATTAAAGAATCATGTAGATTAAGCTAACACACTCTCGTGTCGTAATTTTATGTTTTTCCATAAAGAAAGTTGGTTAGCATTTTAGCAACGTAATTTGACTGAAAAACCGTTTGGAAATATTTCATGCATGATGCAATGATGCATGGTTCAATTGAATGATGTGTGATAAAATGAAATATTTCTATAGATGTATGATAAGATTACATGAGAAGTGTTCATGTTCTTTTATACTCACATGTGGATCCATAATTTTCTTAATAATTTGTCTTTTCATCAAACTCATTAATATTATTTTGAGGAAGCTTGGGTTAATAGAGAGAAAAGAACATAATTGCATCATAGTTTTTTTGTATACAAAGTTAGTTCCTTTTATTTTGTATTATTTATATACTTATAATAAAATATCTCCCTTAATATACATTATTAGAAAGTGAGAAATATAAGTAAATGACCCGGTATCTTCTTACCGATTAGGGTTGGTTATAAAATTAGAATAGGAAGGGGAGGAAGAGAGAGGTCAACGATGGTGATGGTGGTAATGTAGGGTAATGTTGCGTAAAATAGATCGTGAAACGATCCATCCCCTACGTAAGTGGGAGCTAAGTCAAATATCGAGCACACCCTTTTAGTTAAATACGGTTAGATGCTTTTAGGGTAAATACGGTGTCACATCAACCAACCAACCAGCTAAATATACATAAAATAGCAAGTTGAGCGAGTCTGATACATCAAAAGATAAATTTCATAAGCTCGCTACAAGGTTACAAACAGCGTCAAGTACAATGTATATTAATGTATATTAATGTATATTATTGTGCAGTTCAACCGAACTGATATCAATACCAAGTAAATATCAAACTGAGATGTCAAAATTTGGTAACAACCAACATCAAAGGAGGAATCCTCCTTTATGCAAGATGATGTATCTAATACAAAACTTGATCCATCACTACAAGCATAGAGGCTGCTAAGGTCTGCAAGGGAATAACAATGTTCCATACCTTTTTTACAGAATAATTATTAGAATGTAAAATATGACTCCAAGTTTTGAATAGAACATTTTAAAAGGTTTTATGGAGGAAAAAAATAAACTTTAGGAAGACTTCTAATCGCTTCACGCGTTTCCTTTTTAGCTAACATTTTTAGTTTCACCCGTATGACCTATCATTCTATCAAAACATTATCAGCAGGCCTGAATCCTGTTATCATACCCCATTTCCTTTCTTTTGTGTCAACTTTTGAACTTGTAGAGTGAAGCATCTAATCATCACCTTCTTTGGTGTTGGAAACAAGAACCATTGCCATCTTATAACTATCACAATCCCTTAAAATATCAAAGAAACCAAAAAACCATTGCTTTACCCGCCCATTATCCCCTTAACATTTCTTGTTAATTTGACCCGCTTTTAAATATTTAACTGGTTTCTTTGTCTGCAAAGTTAATCTCCTAAGATAGAGGTAAGGTTCGTCCCCTTTCACCCTTCCCAGACCCTACTCTACAAGTGGGATATTGCGGGGCATGTTTGCTTGTTTTGTCTGCAAAGTTGTTTAACGGGGAAATGAGTTGCTACAGCAAGATTCATTGGTCTAATTTGCTGCTTTCTCTTACATCTACTGCTTAAAATCCATCACAACATGCAAACTTCACCCATGAACAAGAATCTTTAAATCAAATTTTTTTACAATATCTCAAGTTACATTCAAACCCTTAAACAAGATCAACAAAGTTGTTCTACCCTAGTTCCTTACATCTAACAATGTGTGCGTGCTCTTTAAAATATATAGTGACATTTAATGAATCTATCTATGGCCAATGAACAAAAATATATTACACAACAAATTCTTGGTTAAGAGAAACTTACTTTCTACACTGTGATCAAGGTTTCTTCCATAGAATACGAATCTGAAACCTTTCTTCTACGGTTCTACCTCCAAGTTAGACTACAGCCCATGGTTGAAAGCTTCATTCTTCTAACAATGATGCGATTAGTTTTCGTGGGGATGGCTCCCAAATTGGTAGATCGAACAACGGGTGCCTCAACCGTTGTTCTTCTGCATCACATAAGGCTTCAGCAACATCACATAATCTTGAAATATCAGAAATAGTGGCTTCCTGAGCTTCAACCTACAAAGTAATCAAATTTCCCCCATATTACTACAAACCCACAAAGAAAGACATTAAATTTCTAATTCAAAGCCCTAAAAACCCCAAGAAAACATGTAAAATTGATCTAAACTTCTGAATTATAATGAAAATTTTTAAATTGATTGCTAGAAATAGAATATTATCTGTAGAAAAACGTTGAATTCGACATTGAATTTCTAATAAAATTGTGGCTTCCTGAGCTTCAACCTGCAAAGTAATCCAATTTCCCCCAAATCAACTTCAAAGTTCAAACCCATAAAGAAAGACACTGAATTTCTAACTCAGAGCCCTAATAACCCCAAGAAAACATGTAAAATTTGAATAAACCTCCGAATTATAACAAAAATTTTGAAACCCATTGCTAGAAATTGAACATTATTGATCGAAATTCGTCAACAAAATCCATTGTAGACTTAAAGTTTTCAATTCAACAATAACCACCACCAACAAAATACAGCAATTACTAAAGGGTGAACCCCATACCTGTGCAATTAGGGTATCGGCGAGTTTCCGATGAGCAAAATCAGTCATTTGCTCCGGCAAAACAGCCACCACCTGATCCGACACCGGCGATACTTCCGGTGGTGGTTGATTTTGTGCACAATCTTGCAATGCCTTCAAGGTGTTCGACAAAAGTTCCCAATGATCGATCTCTTGCTGATAGCTTGTTTTCAGCTTTAACAGCACCTTCTTCTTCCTTTCTCTTCGTGCTTTCGCTTCAGCTGCGGGATCCGGCGGTGGGATGGCGGCGGTGACGGTGGTTTGAAGGCGTTGACGCTTCAGACGCCGGTAGACGAAACCGTCGTCGTTGATGAGCTCCCAATCTTCTTCGTTGATTTCCATGAAGATTCAGAGATCTATGAGTGTTAAAGAGATGATTTGCTGTGGGTTTTGAGTTTGGAGTTTGAAGATTTGTTGTGGAGATTTGTTGTTGAATACTGATTGCAAGTGATCAAAGTTTAAAGTGTGTGTCGATCGCTAGAAGAACATATTGTATAAGCAATTGGGGGTTTTTCTAATGATGATTATTTTAGTTTAATGTTTTAATCACATTGTGTCATTATTTGTTGTTTTGGGAGTTTTGGTAGCTTTAACATTGATATTATCGGAAGCGAATAGGGTTTTACGCCCTTCAAAACTTCTTAATTAGTTTACGGACAGGAGCTAACAACTTTTAGATCACTCGAATCGTGAATACATGATAGTAGGTTTTAGGATGTTGCTCGATGCCTTAACCTCGACTCCATCCTCCGTCATAGCAAAAACGTCTTGTTCATCACAATCATCGTCATCATCGGTTCAACACCCATTCAACACCATTGTCGTAGTCATTGTTCGCGTCCTCGACCTCATCATCTATTTATCTCATTATATTATATTTGATTGAAAATCGGTTTTCTTTAGTTTTTTATATGGAATTTGATCTTTTGTTGTTGTTTTAGTTTAGTTTACATCGACTTAACTTGTAAGAAGGCATCATAATGTATGAATGATTTCATCCTAGGTTTATGATGGACCTAAATTAGCTTTTCATAGATTTTAGAAAATGAGTTTTAAAAGGTATTTTTAATTATTAAAAGAGCTAAAAGTTATATACTTGTTTGTAGGGCTGTAAACGAACCGAATGAACACGAACGAGGTCTTGTTTGTGTTTGTTCATTAAGCTAATAACTTGTTCATGAATCGTTTACGAACGCTTACCGAACGATATTTCTTGTTCGTGTTCGTTCATTAAGGAAATGAATCTGTTCATAAACTGTTCACGAATATAAACGAACGCAAACGAAGGCAAGCGAACACACACAAACATCAACATTAACGAACACAAACAAAAATTCTTAAAACACACAAATACAAACCATCATAATTCATATATTGATTTTTTTAATTAAAATCACAAACATGATGTAATATCCGCAAAATATAAATAAGTACTTAACATAATTATCTTATGAACGAACACAAACGAACGTTAATGAACACATTATAAAACGTTCATGAACATAAATGAACGAACACAACCTCTGTTCATGTTCGTTTGTTTAACAAAACGAACGGAGTTTTATTGTTCGTGTTCGTTCCTTTATTAAACGAACGGACATAGACGAACTTCCCGCCGAACAGTTCACGAACTGTTCGCTGAACGTTCGGTTCGTCTACATCGCTAGCTTGAAGTTAATACATCGTGCCACATTCAACCTACAACTTCTACATTGGTCAAGGATATTATTGCACGCCCAGATTATTGTATGGCCGAAGACACACACGAAGGTTGTTAATGCAATTTACTTTCAATATGTTGGTTTACAATTGGTAAAGATAACATAACCTCATTAGAATATTAAAAAAGAAGTCAAATTGGATTTTAATAATTCAAACTATTACTCATTGGCCGTTAATTATCCATACTATTGATTTTGCCGGTAATAATCTCAACTTTTATTTTTATTACCAACAACAGTCACAATAGTATAATTATCATACATTCACACTCGATTTGTACTTATTTTAGGATCGATTTAACTTGTATGCTTTTTCATTTATTTCATATTCATTATTGTGAACGAAATCGAGTCGAAATCAAGCATAAATTTTAATTAATCATGTTACTGAGACTGTTGTTGGTAATAAAAATGAAAGTTGGGATTGTTGTTGTTAATAAAAATAAAAGTTGGGATTGTTACCAGCCAAATCAATAGTAAGGATTATTATCGGTCAATGAGTAATAGTTTGGATTATTAAAATCCAAACTTAAAAGGCATTGGGGCTTTCGAGATATAACCCAAAATGCACACCAACATATTGGTTCATATGGAGAGCAAGAAATGATATGATATGTAACAACAAAACCTAAATGTTTTATGAAGGTGATGGAAGAGATCAAGACAAACATTTATCTTTAGATAATAAATCTAAAGAAAAATCATTCATTAGATAGGTTGCGATATGTGTAACTTTGGTTTCTTTAAGTTTCAATCGTTCGTTAGATCATCGAATTATACTAAACTGCTTCTAGCATCTTGTTAGATTCATTATAATAAAATTTCCCTCGCTTTTAAAAAAACATATATAGCTTTACACATGTGATGTTTGTGCCATTTATCATTTATTTTATAAGTTTGTGTATTTTAACAAGCTTTGAGATTTTGATATATTAAAATCAAGTTAAATGATTTTTAAAAAAACATTATAAGTTTGTATATTTTAACAAACTTTAATCTATTTGTTGCGGATTTTGCAGACCTAACAACTTTACTGGCATTTTAATATCATATCAGTTTTTGCAAGATACCCGACACTAGTCGCATCAAGGCCGTTCACTATGCCGCGAAACAAATCCATGGCATTATATATTATATTACCAGCGGTGAGTGTAACCGCTGGTAGAAGTCATATTAGCCGTTAGATCAAGCTGAAATCAAATCTTGACCGTTTAAACTCGACGGTTACGGCGGTTACAGAGTGGTTATCTGCGGTTTGCAACGGTTACATTTCCTCCTTTTATTCCTCCTCACGTCGCCAGTAACCTCCATCTCCAACGTTATAAATACTTGTCTTCGATCAAGACGTCTCTGTTAACACCTCTTCGTCATCATCAAATCTCACAGAATTTATGTATGCATCTACACTATTTCAACAATGGATCTAGAATTGCATGAGTCATTTGGGTTACGCAAGTATCTCAACATATAAGCCCTAAAATCATCACAAGGAGTTTATTTGTGGATGTCGATTTTGCAATGGATTAGCAAATTGGCGATACTGAATCAAGCATGTAAAGTAGCTTCCTCTACCAATTTCGTACGGGATGCAAAATTGCCCCCCTTAACTATGATCTGGTCGAAGAACACCTAATGAAGAACTTGCATTCTATCGACACAAAGGTAAGTAAATTCATGTTTGACGAACTTTTTATCTATAAATGGCATGATGTTCAGCAAATTTTATGCAAATTAACTATGTGGTTTCTGTAATTAGTTTACTGATCGAGTATTATAGTTGCAATTGTGAGGTTGCTTGATTCATATAACATTGTTTGCTTAACAATTATTGTTTATGATTTTCAAATATTCCGAGGATGTTTAGGATCCAAAGATTCTTATCTGTGAAGTTGGATTTGATAATTATTACTCACTTCCTTTGTTGAGTAGTTATGGCAGGTAAATGTTAAACAACTAATGAAGATGGCAACTGTTGTTCACGCTACTTGAAGGTTAGCATGAGAAGGTATGTTTGTATCATATCTGGATTTGATTCTTCTGAAAGAAAACACACTAATCAGATATACAATTTGAATAAGCAAATACCAATTATTTACATACAATAACTTAGTTCCCTCTCAAAAAAGCAAAAAATTACAGATTTGCTTCTATCTGATAATCATGACTAATACTTTAATGGTGCTAAACATTAGTGGGGATTAAACCTTTTGGTTCTATTTCACCATGAGTAATACTCTAATGGTGCTATATATTAGTAGGGATTGAATCTTTTTTATTTATGTATATAGTTTATTATAGCCGCCTTTTAGAATTATATATAAAATTCGTTTGATCTAATTATCGTTTGTTTCATTTGCAGAAAGAAGAAGGTTGTGCATAAAACAACCACCATAGATTGAACAAGGCTTCAAGTCACTTTGAAGAGATTAGGACTAAACTCAACACCATTAATTAAGGAAGTTGACACATTTAAGGATGAAACAATCATCCAGTTCTAAAACCAAAAGGGTACCATCTTGCATAGTTATATACGATGTGTTCAATTTGATGGTTTAGAATCGATAGTGCTTGAATATGTTTGGTTTGGATTACTATAAATTATGTAAATAAAATATTTACAAGGATGTAAGTATTAATGTACACTTTGGGTGACTTGCAATATGCTTGTAATAAAATTTATATGACCAGTTTGACCTTTGTGAATAACCCATAAGCCAGATTGACCTACTCATGAGTATTGTGTCATACTGCAACCTCTATTTCTTACTCCTATTTGCCGTAATACCATGCATAATGGTTTCTAATTAACACATTTATTTTTTATGCAGCCTAATATGTTGGTGGATGTGAAGGACTTTGTTTCACTAAAACATGTTTTCTCGACTAGAAATTTACCAAGAATTTGCGGTGATAACACGTATTATGGTTGGTTTTGAACTTAATTTTTTTCCCGTGTTATATTTAGAAACTTTGTTTTCAGATGATGCAAAGGAACTTGGTCACTTGGTCAAGCCTTGGTGGAAATTATGGAAGGATCAAATATGAAACCATCTGGTGCTGTGTTATTAGGCATCAAGGTGTTAATATATCACCTATAAGGCGTGTTAATCGATCTATCTTCTTACCATTTGTGCACATGAAAGCACATTTAGAAATGTTAAGACCATTGCAAAGTGCAGTGTTAGAAAAGCTTATCAATGGGTCCAAGGGTTCTTCAAACAGGTACCGACAACTATGGCTTCGTCTACAAGTTGCAAAATGAGCTGATTGACCTATAAAACACCTTCAACTTGATGATATTTAATGGTTGTTTTGTGTGGTGCAGCTATGCAATCAAGAAGAAAGGCAAGATTGAGAGTATCACCTAGGCCAATCATTGAGGTTGGCTTATGGTTTTTGTCTTTATTCTTTATACGAAATGAATACTCCAGGTTCACCTTTTGCTGGACAATATTGTCCTTTGACACCATCTAGTGGCTTGATAAGTAGTAGTTAAACTGAAAAAAATATTTTGATTGTAAGTTTGGCGCCTCTTATTAGTTTCATCATCTACCATTTGGGCAATATCAAAGGATACTAGTGTGTCTAGCCCTCTCGGTTATCCTCTGCATCTGGTAAGCCCACTATTATGTTATTAGTCAAAAGATAACATACTTGATGGTTCATGCATTTAATTGTCATATTTACGCCATTTAGCTGAGTTTATATGTTTAATTACGTTTATAAGCAACAAGCCATAATATATGTCACAAAAGAATGACAAGGTGCTTATTTTTTTCTTTATTATCCTTGAAAACATGTGTTGCATTATATCCATTACAATTGGTAAATTAGTGCTTTGCTTTATGTCATTTATGCAGGGTTGACTTGTGACAGAGTTCTTAGGGTAAAGCTTATGGATATTGTTACTTTTTAAATTGTCATTTCTGCAAGGTTTACTCGTTTGGGATTCTCATTTGATTAATATATTGTTGCTTTTTAAATTGTCTAAAGGGATGTTTGGTAATAAATTATTAAAAGGGTATAAACCATTAAGAGATAGCCTCTTAATAGCTATTAAGAGTCTACCAAACAGCCTCTAATATTGCTTAATTTTTTATTTTGATATTCAACTTTCTTGATTAGTTCTTTAAAATGTTTGTTATACACAGTATATTATCACTAAATTATTATTTTTCAATTTATCTATTAAGCTTTTTATTTGGTTGTTCAAATAATCTATTTATTCTTTTTGTTCACTAACCCAATATTTTAACTCTCTCTGTTTAGATTCTTGCTTGATCGAAACTAACTATAGCAGCAAGCCGTTTGTGTTGGAGTATTGAATCAAATGGTATTGGTTTGAAGAAGAAAGAGGGAATGTGATTGCAATTGGGGAAATACAAGATTAGAAGAACTCTTGATAAAGGCGATTTTAGGAAATTCAACTACGCCAAAGAAATTCAAACTAGACATTAGTTTGACTTCAAGATCCTTGAGAAACCCAGACCAAAAATCTCAGTTTCGTATATTAGGTTTGTTTTCATAATTGTTAGATGTTTGTCATCAATCTTTTTTCATCTCGGTTGCTATCATGTGAAGTTATTATGGTGTGTTTATTAGCTTCCTAATGTTAAACATAAGTGTTTTTGTTGCAGGTTTTGGTTCGTTTATGTATCTAGAAGCACATAGCATGATATTACAAGACTAGAGATGTTATATAAGATTGATCTCCATAGGTAGATGTTGCTCATGGGTCTATGGCTGCTACTACTTTGACCTTTATGTTCAAGTGTACATGCTTCTGATATTGTTATTTTGGGTGTTGATTGTATGTTGAATATTGGTGTATGATATGATGTTAACTGGTTGTTGTTATGTGACGGTTGCTAATTCATTGTCTATTCATGGTATTTCTTTTTTGGAGTGGACGTTGATTTTATTTTGCAATGTGTATTTAGGAGCTATTGTGGTTCTGATTTGGGTTGACGGGTCTTTCTCTACAACGGGTTTATGGTGTGAATCTACTTATTGGGTCTATTTGAAGAGTATATTGATCACCATTCATATTGTGTGGCATCTTTTGTTTTGTGTATGCAACTTTAGGTGGTTTGGTGTGGAGATTTTCTACTCGTAGGCTTATCTTATATTGTTATTGTTTTTGGGTTCATTTGGAGGTGGGAGGGGACTGAGCTGAACATGCACAATAATCAGATTAATGTGACATTTACGTATTGATCATGATATATTACTTAAGAATTTTGATTATCCTGCTGAAAGCCACCTATGCTACTCTTCCAGTTTGATATGTGGACTTTTGTTTTTATTGAAATCGATGGAACTTATCTATTATGTATTTTGATGGCTGGAACTTTCTTTAATGAGAGTCTTATGTAATTCTTAAGGATGCTTGTAGTTTGTTTGTTTTTGTTGTCTTTATTCTTTCTTTTTCCTGGTGTTCAATTCCTTGGTCGGAAGCATGTGCATATCTTGAGAATTTTTTTTAAATATTTCATATTAAAATAGTAAATTTGATTCACATGTTCACCTTGCATTTTAAGGAAAGAGCATAAAATTATGATGCTATTATTATTAAGTTTGATTTGATACGCTTACGACTACTCATTTTATTTTGTTTGCTTTTGATTTTGTAAACCATTTGCTTAGTGTTTTCAAGCTCGGACCGGAACGGCTGATCGGTTCAGGTTTTGAAGGGGCCACCGGCCAAAACATGTTTGGTAAAATTACTGTCTTCTTTCAACAGATTCATTGCCTCTATATGTAAATTTGTTTTTCTAACGGATTTCATTTTATAGTAATGTAGTCGGTCACTTTTACTCAGCTAAACGAGTTGTTTTTATGTTAAACGAGTTGTTTTTTATATTAAACAAATATTATTTTTATTTAGAATTTTAAGATATTTGTTGTATTATTACTATCTTAAAATACTCGGCCACTGGACAGGTATAAAACTAGTTGTAAATGACGTGAAGGCGGTGGAGCTACCGTATGGACACTACAAAGGAAGTAGCATGGGTCAAGTCCTCCGGAAATTTTATTATATTAAAATAAAGTTAAATGATCAAAAAACATATTGGCTTGCAAAGAAAGAATACCTAGAAATGTAAAGGAAGAATACTTAAAATATGGGGGTGGAATAAATTACGAGAATCACGTGTAAATGCCATATAGTTAGTGAAGAAAAAAATATATATTAGGAAGGGTAGGAAGACTTGGACATTATGTGAGAATTTAAGAGAAAGTATTATTGTAACGAAGAAAGAGTAGTTGTTTAATCAAAATTCATTATATCACCGGCTGTAATAATAATACATTGGAAGTAGAAAGTTAAACGTATCTTTATAACCAACAATGCATTAGATCTTTTAAAAGATAAGATGTTTTTAATATTAATATAACAAAACCCATATCAAATAAGGAAGAATACAAATTAAATTTTATGGTATAAATAATAAAAAAGTTCAAATACAAAGTGTATTTTTGCTATAAAGTGTGAGAAGACATAATGAGTCAAAAAAGTTATAAAAAAATTATATCTCA
This sequence comes from Flaveria sonorensis, assembly GCA_025506505.1. NCBI lineage: Eukaryota > Viridiplantae > Streptophyta > Magnoliopsida > Asterales > Asteraceae > Flaveria > Flaveria sonorensis. The sequence goes on along the minus strand of JACCIY010001368.1, from coordinate 6,742 downwards.
CAATCCAAATCGAATTTCAAAAAAGTAATTTCGAGCTTTTGTTCCCCTAGCCGTCCTCACTAAGAAAAAAAATAAACGAAAAATAAAAAAATAACGTTTTTTTATTGTGTCATTTATAAAAGATACAATGACGTCATTGTGTCATAAAAGACACAACGATTTTTTTTTTTTATTTTTTTATTTTTTTCTGAAGAGGACGACGAGAGGAACAAAGACTCCAAAGTACTTTTTTGAAATTCGATTTAGATTGTGAGATATAATTTTTTACGACTTTTTTAGCCTCATTGTGTCTTCTCACACTTTGTAGCAAAAATACACTTCGTAAAATAACATCACCCTAATTAAAAAAATACGTATATTTAAGCTATTTGATAGTATCTGTTTTCCTCCGTAATGTTGCAACCAAATCAATATTAACCATTAGTTAATTCCAACCAGTGACCAGATTTTATATTGTCTAAATGATCTTTTTTATTTGTTTTACACACACGTATATATTAAATTAACATATAGCTAAAAATATCAATACTTTTGTGATTCCATTATATCCAAGTATTAAACAACTCCTAATCTTTTCACATATATATTAGTTTAGAGTTGGTAAGATATTTTAATTTTAATGAAGTAATAAATCATTATCATTTTTCTTATTATATTCCAAGACAAAAAGGATTAACAAGGAATCTCATACATTAATTAACCAGAAGCATGTTTCCCCTTTCTCCTGTGTTGAATCACTAAAAGCTAACCCCTTACTATTAGCACTAATATAAAAGAGTACACATAAATAAAAGGGTACACATTCTTATGCACAAGATACAACTGCCAAAGTAGCTGCTGAAACACACTATTCCATTGTTTCTTGCTTGCAGATTCTTGGGCTCCAAATGATAAAAGTGTAAAAAAATAGAGTATACACCACAAAAGTGACAATCTTGAAATTAACAATAAGTTTTCTTGACTCCATTTGAAGCAAGGAAGTTGATTCACTTTGGAGTACAACTTATTCCAAATTATTTAGCAAGTATTTAAGGCCTACCAAGTCCTAAGGATCACCACAACCAAACTACCTAAGTAGCCTGAGTTACATTAAATGGAACAATCACTCTCCAACTACACCAGCACACCCTCACAATCCTCTAACCCCGACAAACGTCTCTTAACCGCCACCAACCCCTTAACGACCACCACCACGAACCCCTTTACAGGGGCGGTCAATTCAACAATGAACCCATTACAACAACTAACACACCAACAACAACCACTTGTGGGTCCTATGACTAAACCAACAGCACAGCAGTTGCTGGGTATGTCACCTAACCCAATGCATGAGCAACACCACCAGCAGCCGCTTATGGGTCCTATGACTAACCCAACGGCACATCAGTTGCTGGGGCATGGTACCTAGCCCGATGCACCAGCAACAACTAATGGGTCCCAAAAACAACTCATTGCTGAATTCAGTGATGAACCCAATGCATAAGCCAAGGCAACACGAGGTGATGGGTCACGTGCATAATCCAATGATGCAACAACTGAACCGAGGTGAAGAAAACTCGGTTTTTAGTGCTTCGGATGATAATGTTATAATGAAACAAGTGCTTAATACCCATCTCCCTGATGGCACTGAGGTTGATGTCAAACCACTTATCCACATTGTGGAGGAAATCCTACGACATGCCACCATTAATGCTAACATTGATACAGATTCTACTTCATCGGTACTATTACTATTATTACTACTATTATTACTACTATTATTATTATTTTCAATAATTTGTTACTATGTTAACAGTTATTGTGGTTCTTGAATTATTTTTAGGTTGCACATTCTGATGTGGGCAAACTGGAGGCTAGATCTCACCAAACCAATGCAGCTCTAACGCTTAATTTGTTGTCACACATAATCGACAAGCTTGCTTGTGAGGTTTGATCTCAAAACTGTACACCTATATCAGTATTCTCATCTTCTTTAAAGACAATACGTGATCAAAAAGATTGAATTTGATTAATATTTTACAGATGTCATTCAAGTGCTTAACTGGTGGGGATGGACACACGATCGCGCTTTCATTATTCCATAATGTTGGAAACTTCCACTGGGATGCTAAGCTAGCACTGATCCTTGCAGCTTTTGCTCTAAACTATGGTGAATTCTGGCTTCTAGCTCAAATCTATCATCAAATCAACTTGCAAAATCAATGGCTATTCTTCGACAAGTGCCTATGATCATGGAGCATTCGGCACCATTGAAACCAAGATTTGATGCACTCAACAAACTCATTCACTCGGTCCTTGAATTAACTCGGTGCATTATCCAATTTAAGGAGCTCCCATCAATGTATGTTACTTCTGAAGTACCAGCAATGGCCAGAGCTATGAATACAGTTTCAACTGCTGTTTATTGGAATGTTAGAGGGATTATTGCTTGTGTTGCACAGATCACTAGCCTCAGCAGAGCATGGGTCACGAGTAAATAATACTTAAATATCATAAAATCCACATTAACTAATAAAGATTAACAACTAAACATGGTTTAATGACTTCAGGTATGGGATATCATCCAGTGAGGTGCATTCATGGGAACTATCTTCCTTGGTCCTCAAGATCAACCACCTAATTGAGTTTCTCAGGAAACAACTGGAAGAATGTGAGCGCCTTATAGGTATGCTATCGACATTTTACACGAAAATTTAATAGAAATAGAGATGACTATGTTCCTGTTTGATTGATGCAGGAGAGAGGAGGGAGTTGGATTTCAGAAAGTCCTTTAATGAGATTTTTGATACGATTCATATAGACAACATGAAAATCCTCAAGATCTTGCTTAACCCGAGGGATGACCCACGCCACTTTTTGATGGGGCTACTAAACAAAGGGTTGGAGGAATATTTCAAATTCACATATAGTTTGTTTAGTAACTGTCTTTAACTAACTTCTTGTTAAACTTTGACTTTTAATAGGTCAGGCTGGACGTTTTGAGGAAAAGGAATGTTTTGCTGCTGATATCAGGGCTAGATGTGTCACGTGAAGAGCTGTCAATTCTTGAGCAAATTTACAATGAGTCACGCGTTCAAGGTTCGAGGATGGATGCTTGTATGATCTGGTGTGGGTCCCTATTGTGGACGCGTATGTCGAGTACACTAATGGAATGGATGCACAATTTGAGGAGATGAAGAACAATATGCCGTGGTACTCGGTCAACCACCCGTCAAATATTGATAAGGCGGTGAAGAAGTCGATTGGCGATAGGTGGCACTTTAGGAACAAGCCTATTCTTGTTGTGTTGGACCCACAAGGAAGGGAGTTGAGCCCAAATGCACTACACATGATGTGGATTTGGGGAAGCACTGCTTTCCCATTCACCACAGCTAGAGAGGAAGCATTATGGAGGGATGAAGCATGGAGGCTAGAGTTGCTAATCAGTGGCATGGACCCAACCATACTCAACTGGGTCGGTTCTCCTTTTTACTTCTTATACTTCTATGATAGACACGAGGGGCGCAGATGGGCCTAGGCAAACCTGTCCTAGGCCCAGCTCAGTCCCTTAACCGAGGTTAACCCAGGTCCATGCTCGGTTAAGACCGATCATGCCTTTATTTTTGGTACAGGATCAGGATTTTAAGACTCTTCTGGATTGTTTAGAACCATGCTATTTATACTGTATCTAGGCCTAATTAGGAGGGGGCTTAGTGTTACTAATCATTTTCCAAGTATTAAGCAGATTTATTTTATGTTTTAGGCAAGAGAAGAAAAATACATCTTCTTGTATGGAGGGGATGACATCGAGTGGATTCGCAAGTTCACAAATAGTGCAAAGGCCATGGCGAAAGCTGCACGCATCCCATTAGAGATGGCTTATGTTGGAAAAAGCAAGAAAAGAGAAATGTCCGTAGGGTGATTTCCACCATCAGCGTTGAAAAGCTTAGTTACTGTTGGGAAGACACCACCCTGATATGGTTCTTCTGGACCCGAATAGAGAGCATGTTGTTCTCCAAGATCCAACTCAAGCGCGCTGATGATAAAGACCTCATTATGCTACAAATCAAGAAACTACTCAGCTATGACAAGGATGGATCATGGGCTATGCTTTGCAAAGGATCACAGATTTTGACCATGGTCATGGATCCACCATGTGGCAAACCCCTGCTGACTTTGACCTATGGAGTGAACACATTCCTTAAAGGGCTTCGATTTATCGTTTAAAGATTACCATGATAAGCTCATGTTGCAGCAAATAACTGTTGTCGATTTGAGTTCCCTATTGCAGCAGGTAGAATCCCTGAAGGTATGCGGTGCCCTGAGTGTCATCGGTTGATGGAGAAATACATTGCTTTCCTTTGCTGTCATGACCAAACCGGCCTTCTAGAACCCTATTGATCAAGTAATGCAGATATACCAATCTAGTAACATCTAATGCAAGTTATTATAAGTAACCAAATAAACAGCAGCAAATGATTGTTGCGTTACTAGTGCGCCAAAATAAGAAATATGAAGAGTCAATCCTTTTTTTACCTAAGTGCAATCTGATAGGTCTAAAGTCTAAACTTATGTACGACTTAGACCTTCTTTTCTTTTCATGTAATAAAGTAATATATGAATCTTGAATAAAAGCATACTCCTGTTGAATGCATAGGAGATAAATATGAACCTAACAATTATAGCATAATTCAAGCAATACAACCGTGTAACATGTATCATGTATTTGCTACAGTGCTACAATGTGTTTCCAAATTGCAATGGTTAGATCCAAAGTTAAACCAAGAAGAGTAACCGTATATCGATCATGTATTATAGCGTTACATAAGGGCTCAATATATAATAATAATAATAATATTACATTTGAATATCATCTAATAAGCACATAACTAGCTAAGTTACCAACAACTGTGTAAACAATTTGATCATTTTTAGTCTAACTAATTTGATAATCATGTAAGTAACTATAAGATTGAATTTAACAAGATTACAATCTATTTGTAACAAATATCAGTGCAATGATTAATTAGATAGAAATCAACCACCATGTGGATTCAAATCTTTGTCAGATATGGTTAATTCAACTTCATAAACAAACTTATGTATTACTGTAGAGAATACCTAATTTGTAAAAAATGATATTATGCGTTACAATATGATCGAATGATGATTGAATTTGGAAATCACAGTTTTCAGAAAACGGGAATAGAGAGAATATACTAGCCTAAGAGAAAGGTGCTGCCGCCAGTTGCTGGTTGAGGTTTATGGCATTCTCCGGTGACAATTCATGTAGTTATTAACGATTTCAACTTTTGATATTTCACAATAGTCCTCAAATTTCACCTGTATATGTTGTTGATAAGAGAAATTGGAAAGTAGATGTTGCATTGTAGTTGAATGGCCATCATGCATAGATTATACCCGTTGATGGAACCAAGTAACAGCTAGACATTACCTAGTCATACAAAATCAGTACAAACGATTATGCATCGTGTATCATGAAGGCTCACTCGGCATGAAAGACAGTTCCAAACAACGTGAAGAAAAGAATCGTAGCCACATTTCCGTCATTAGAAAAGGCGGAGTAGCATTGTTTCGCTTAGCTTTTGCTTACTTAGGGTTTGGGAAGGAGCTAGATCGATGCACACAGTTGCCTTACATTTTTCGCATGAATTACTTTACCTTTATCGTTTAACTAAGCCAGATTGTTTTAATGTACCCAGTCATAACCAATATCGGTTGTAAGCATCATGTATTAGGCTGAAGCCTCTATGGCCCCGTAAACACTCTTACAAGTAACGATCATGTTGGTAAAACTCTTTTAGATATATTCAAGTATTCAACATAAGGCATGTGTTAATGTGGATCATAATCATAAGTATGAGATAAATAAGTATTAAGAGGGGGGAGGGAGAATGACGAGGTGCCAATATAAGAAAGATGTCTCGCAGGGTCAACCGGAGAGGAAAAGCATTGTAAACCCCAATTGGTCTTTTTTAAGAAGAATAAATGTGGACATATGAAAAACACATATTTCCAGTGTTCTTTGATGATTAAAATTAGAATTTGTAAACCACGTATGAAAACAAACACGAAATTCGTAGCCAACAAAGACACGATTATCGCATACGTATTTTGGGGATCACATGATCAATTCTTGAAGAATAATCAACTATATATATATATTTTTTTTTTACTTTGGTTACAGTTGTAGGGCTCATTGTTTTAATACAAATAAAAATAACTTGATGATAGTGAAGTTAGTCTTAAAATAAGTAGTTTGCATATTCATTACTATAGTATCTCACTTGTTTGACTGGATACTGAACACCATTGAATACACTTAGAAGATGACATTTATTAGCCTTAGCTATAACTTTTTCTTTGCCCGGTAACAATTAGTTACACATTTATAATTTAGAGAGCATAGATTTGTCAACTGAGATCTCAGGTTCAATTCCTCAGTCACTTTCGAAGCTGAGTCAAACTATCGATTCTTGATGTGGAGCAATAACAACTGACGGGTAAGATTCCTACCGGTGGACAGATGAACACGATGAACGAATTGAGTCACTTATTGGTCAAAATAAAATATCTTAGGAAGAGGGGTTAAAAGGGTGAAATGGAAGAAAGGACACAAAATGCAGTTTTGCCTCATGTGCGTGACAAATGACATAACTTAACGTTTGAAATTAACGTTCGTTAGCGTAAATGACGAAACATGTAACGCAACTTAAATGTAAAGGAAAATTCTTGTAATTTC
>JACCIY010000936.1:0-38318 GCA_025506505.1 Flaveria sonorensis | reverse complement strand
TCACTCTAAGTCTCAACACTCTAGTGATCAACCTTCAAGGGAAAGCTACCATCCCCAGCCTCTTGATCTTAACCACCCATTCCCAGCTTTGTTCTACTTGATGAAGATTTGGGATTCAGTGAGTACCATGAATCTGTCCTCTCTACCCACACTCAGGGAGGGAGTTACTCCTGCTTCACCCATGTCTAGCCCACATCAAACATCCCAAACTGAGGTGGATCTTCCTGTGATTGTCCAGGAGACCCATATGGAAGAGGCTCTCACTGTTGCCAGCGATTACATCTTCAAGACCTCAACCATGGCACCCAGCCTCTTGACATTATCATGGGGAAGGGGAAATCTAGCAGCCAAGAACCCTATGCTGGTGGTGAGGGATGGGACCTCGGTTCACCTCCTTCATCCCCCAATGATTCTTCAACTGAAGACGAGGGGAGTCTGAAACTCAGGGTGCACCAACTCGAAGACATCTGCACCCAACTGGTTTCAAAGATAGCTCACCTCGAATCACAGGTGACTATCTTGCAAAGGACGGTCCATGACCAGCAACTTGAGATCACCGATCTCAAGGGCCAGTTAGCTGAGAAACCATAGGACAAACTCATCCAGGACCACAAGAACATGGATGTTATGGATCACTTCCCAGCTCACCTATGCTGAGGTTAATGCTACCAAAAAAGGGAGAAAGTTCTGACAGCCATAGAACCTGGGAGTTCTTCCTCAAGTATGGACATACAGGACTCACCATCCTATCTTGCAGTTGTCCATGCTCAGCAACCTCCTTAAAACAGAGATGTCGACTTGCAAATTCAACATCTATTTGAGGAAGGGATACCAGAGCAATGTCTGCCCCTTCTAAGAACCCAATCATGGGTTGGGGGTACGGACAGTGATAGGAAAGCTCTTGTACTCTCAAGAGCTCAGGGTCAACTAGAAATCTTAAACATTTCAAACCTGAGTTCTATTGGGTATAAATCTGGTAGATCTGGCACTTGTCAACCCAAGCAATAACAGACAAGCTATTAGATTAGCCAATCAAATTCAAGATGGGGTGCTGGCAGAATTCAAAGGAGAACAACATCATATAGACAGAGGCTAGCAGTATAAGCCTTGGTCAACTGGATGTTGAGGTAGACCCCAAGATTAGCTTCGAAGGGAAAGCCTTGACTGAAGGCCTAGAGGCTGAGACTGTGAACCTTGAGACAAGATCTCCTCCAGCACCCCATACCCTCAGGAGGCACCAGCTGGTGATGGTGCTTCACAACTCTCTGGCCAGAGCTTGACTGCTAAATCAAGCAATGAAGGCCAAGCTCTTCTCAGGCTGAGTCATCAAGATCTGCAATTGATAAAGGCAAAAAAGAAGTGACTCCTAAAGAGATTGAAAAAGAAGAGAGAAAGAAAGAGGAAGCTGAGGGGAGAGAGTTCAAGTGGTTCCCCAGGATTCATGCAAGCTGCAATTCTGGCTGCCCCTATACCAAACACTCAAGAAGATGAATTAAGGGCAGCCAAGCTTAACTATCTGGGGACCATAAAACTTCAACATAGATGAACTCATCTCTCTCCCCTTAGAGGAGTTACATGAACTGGCCGACATTGAATTGTCAAAAGAGAGGAAGGAAGCAGAGGATGCAGCCTTGACCTCAAACACAAGGAAGAAATGAGGAGAAAAAGGCTTTACAAGAACATTCTTGTCCTCTCCCCAATTCAAGAAAGTCCTGAGTCAGAGACTGTGGCTGCTGAACAACCTCAGGTAGTTGATGAAGAAGAAAGATTAAAAATGATCAACTACCTGAGTGCCACAGGTCTCTATCAGGCACCTGCACTCCTTCCTTCCCTTATGATTTTATTATTGAATACAATAAGCAGCTGAAAGAGTAAGCCAAAAAGAAAGGCAAGCTGCAAGGAAGAGGCAAAGGGAAGAAGCAGCAAAATCAAGAGCCATCATCCAGAAAAGTCAGAAAAGTCTACAGATAGGCAGAGGATGATGAGCTTCTTGAAGCTGTATGCGTTCTCCGGAAGGAGGCTTGGTCCCATGTCTCTATCCACAATGGATGAGCACATAAGGGTGATCAAGTAGAAGATAAAAGGGGAGAGCTTGTGGACCTTCGTTCATCATCAAGTCAAGCTCAACCTGAAGTTGAGGTAAAGTTGAACCTACAGAGACAACACCACCTGCACCTGAAGCTGCATAACAGCCAACTTCATCTTCTAACCCACAGCAGGGTTCTCCTCCCTCTCCTTCTAAAACTGGGGAGAGAGGAGATCCCAAATGAGAGGGAATCCACTGAAGAACTTGGTACTGAAGACCAACCTCTCAGTAAAATCATCCAGGGAGGAGAAAAGGATGGCCAGAAAGAAGATCATCAACTAAGAAGAAAAGAAGAAAGGCATCCACCTCCTAACTTCAGGATAAGTCAGAACATCCTAAGGAAGTGCATGAAGAGGACTCTCAACCAACTTCTATCATAGTAGAGCCTCTCTCTGTTAGAAGACAAATTCTATCATGGACATTTGTTGAAGATCCAGACAGATGGTATGTCACTAGAGATCAGGGAGAACAACATGTCTACTTCACAAGTGACATGCTTGAACTCCCTCGACATGATCCTATGACATAAGAAGGTACTTCATGAGTTTGAAGAATCCAGATCTGCTGATGAAGAAAGGAGTTTTGAAGATCCTCATGTGGACTATCCCGTCTAAGAACCTCTCTGTTTTGGTAGCATCAGCCTAGGCGGAGTTTGTAGGAACCCTGAAGTTAAGAGGCTGATGCAACCAAAGGATACCAAAACAACAAGTCTTCAACATGCACTTTCGAACAAAGAGGAACCAGCTTCGGAAGTTTACGCACTCAAGAGAAATGCTAAGTGTAAAAATCTTCCGAAGCAAAGTTCAGAAGAAACTGCTGCGGAAGCTTTACACTTAACTTAGAAAATACTATAAGTGTAAAGTCTTCCGAAGCCAAAGACTCAACTCTTTCGAAGGTAAAAGATGAAGTCTTCCGAAGCTCTCAAGACAAAGTCTTCCGGAGCTGTTAAAGACAAGAATGATTTTCTTCTGAGAGAGAGAAAAGATACCTTTTCTATCAACTTTATCATAAAGCAACTTACTGTCGTGCATTCTCTGGTGGTTCACCAACTATCATCATTTGGTGAAACTTCCATGCTGTATGATAAGTAGATAAGGACTTTGTCTGCAAGTTCTGTTTTGGTTCTTTTTGGCTTTTTGTAATAGGAAAGTCAGTGAGCTATGGCATGTCATAGTCACTAGTCAAAAGGCAATCTGCCTTTTGACTTTAGGCTGATCTTGTTGTCTAGATTAGTCACTTCCAACTATCTTTTTGCATATTGACGGTTGTAGGATGTAGTATAAGTAGTCTCCGGTTCTTGTATTCAAAATATACGTACAACACTGTAATAGAACTAGAGAGCATATACAACTTCCTTGAAAAATTTTATCTTGTGTTCTTGTTTTGGTTTTACTTGTGTTTGTCTTGTATCTTCAGTAAAAGTTCACAGTTCTCTATTTGATTGTTATGTGAACTTAAGATCCTCCTAAGTGTGTTAACTAAGTGCAAGCTTAAGTACCCTTTAACGGTCCTGCAAGCCATCCTTGAGAAGAAACTAAAACAGTGTCTCATACCACAAGCTAGGTGCCTGATGCAACCCTAAAGAGCTAGTTGTAGACATAGTTGAGGTGCTGTGAGTCTTCAAATCCAGGTGGCTGACACACATAGGCTTCTTCGATAATATCCCATCAGAAATGCACATTACATCAAGTGATAGACTGTGAAGTTCTTGGATGCTGCAAAAGCAAGGAATATTTGCACAGCTCAAGTCTTGCAACAGGTGCAAAGACATCAGTGTAATCTATGCCTTCCTCCTGTGTGTATCCTTGAACAACAGTCTGCTTGGTCTTAATGATCAAACCCTATATCTCTTTGTTTCTGAATACCCATTAGTGCCAATGGGAACTTGGCCAGGTGGCAATAGACATAAGTTCCATACCTTTGCCTCTTGAACTAAAGCAACTCATCTTGCATTGCTTCAACCCAGTTGTTGTCCTTTAGTGCGTCTTCCACCTTCTTGGGTTCTATTTGAGAGAGAAAGCATGAGTACATGCAGACATTCCCCATTATAGGTCTGACTTCTTGTTCTCACACCTTCTGAGACATCCCCAATGATGTTTTAGCTGGATGAGTGATGTGTATCCTGAGCCTAGGAATCACATCTAGTTGATAGATAGATCTAGGTTTGAGAAGTTTTGCTCAGGATTTTAAACACCATGACCAGCTGTTGTCTCACACTCATTCAATGAGGACTGATTCAATGAATGTGTGACAGCATCAATGGTATTTTCCTAAGAAGTAGCATCAACAGTTGTATGTTCCTCCAGATCACTGTCTTCATCAGCTTGGTGTTGAGTACTTGAGTTGTCACTTGTTGAGTTGTAAGGTTCAGTAGGCTGACAACTTGTTGACGCTCCATTATTTCCTGAGATATTCAAACTTTCAGAACTTTCAGTTGAAGGAGCTTGATCATCATTTCTTCTTGGAGAATTTGGAATAGGTCTTGGTAACTCAAACATTTGATCTTTATAGGGTTCACTTTGAGTTCCTGTTCCAGCAGAAACATTCTCACAAAATGGTTTAGAATAGTTTGGAAACAATTCTAAATTGAAGATATAATCAGGACCATTGCCCTTAACACAAGGAGTGTGCTCATTGACAACAATGTTGGATGATTCCTCAAATTGTTTATTTTTGATATTATACACTCTATATGCAATAGAGGTTGAGAAATATCCAATAAAGATAGCATCATCTGACTTTTCAGCAAATTTTGCTAAATTGTACATTGTGTTAAGTATGGTGCACCTGCTACCAAAGGACTTAAGAAAGCCAATGAATGGTGGCCTCTTGTTCCATATCTCATAAGGGGTCTTTCCATGGGGCTTAACAATGAGAACCCTGTTCTGCAAAAACATGCAGTGCTGACTGCCTCTGCCCAGAAAGTTAGAGGTAGTTTGAATCAGCTAACATAGTTCTTGTAGCCTCAATAGGTGTCTTGTTCCTCCTCTCAGTAACACCATTCTGTTGATGAGTTCTAGGAGGACTATATTGTCTGGCAATCCTTTTTGAGTTACAGAATGAGTCAAGAACTTGATTCTTAAACTCAGTCCTTGATCACTTCAAATGATTTTTACCTTGTGATCTATTGATTTTCAATTTTAAGAATAAAAGATTTTAGAGTTTCGGTAGTTTCATCTTTAGTTCTTAAAAAGAAAACCTAAGTAAATCTTGTGAAATCATCAACAACAAGACAATATGATTTCCTTCCAATGCTCATTATACTTGTAGGACCAAAAAGATCCATGTGCAATAAGTGTAATGGGGTGGTGATGGAATTAACAACTTTAGATTTGTGAGAAACCTTGTGTTCCTTTCCTTTCAGGCAGGCAACACAATTATCTTTACAGATAAACTCCTTTTTGGGCACACCATATACCAAATTATTTTTAACCAATTTATTCATGGTTTTTAAAATTAACATGGCACATTCTTTTATGCCAAAAAGTTGACTCATCACCATGTGCTTTGGAAAGAAAGCATGATACTTTGCCCAGTAGGGAAGCATTGTTCATATCCAACTTGTACATACTCCCTCTCAGAGGGATCTAAGAAGCACCAATTCCTGAGGAATTGTTATCCTGGGTTTGAGGATGATGCACTCATGTTTTGTGAAAAGCATTTGGTGCTTTTGATCACAGAATTGAGAAACACTTAAGAGATTGTGTTCAAGCTGTTTAACAAAGTTTACTTTGTCAACTTTTAACTTACCATTGGATACACTACCTCTACTAGAAATGTATCCTCCGGCTTCACCTCCAAACTGAACAGGACCTCCATCAAAGTGTTCAAACTTTTGTAGGAGAGATTTGTTTCCTGTCATGTGCCTGGAGCATCCACTATCCACAATCCAAACATTTCCATTCTTGTCATGTGGATGTCCCTGCACATAAGGTGAAATGATTAGTTAGTATTTGAAACCCAAGCCTGTTTGTCTTGATCTTTCCAATGTAGATGATATAATTGAACCTAAATATATGCATGGGGGTTCATATATGGTTTGTGAAGAAGATGACTGAGCTGTAGCATCTTTTATGGTCTTCCATTCCATCCTATGGTTGATCATTGTTGATGAGCCTGAAGAGGCTTGTGCAGCATAACTTGCTTTCGATGCTTCTTTCTTCTCGAAAGAAGTTGTCACCACCTTTTCTGAAGCAGTCTTCTTATCAAAAGGTTTCAAATGATTCTTTTTGTTCCTTTGTTTGTTCTTTGGCTTGTCTTCCAAAGCTATTTTCCTTTCGGAAGAAAAATTTTCTTCCGAAAGCAACTTGGCTTCGGAAAAAAGCTTTCCTTTCCTTAACACTTAGACCATATGGTAAGGTCCAAATGTGAAACCATCCTTAACTCCTCCTTTCTTAACATTAGATGCATAATATGTGCTTGCTGGATTGTAGTAACAATCTTTAGCCATGTGGTTATGCAGACCACAGACTATGCATTTAATGTTAATTTTGATGGGGCATGTTGATAGTGTTTCTTGCACTTCTTTTCTTCTTCAACACCCTCCCCCTTAATTTCTGGTCCTTCATCTGGATAGGAGTGCTGGTACTACACTTTTTTCCTAAATCAGGATTTCCAACCACTTGAAATCCAGCTAATATGAATACACCCTTTTTCCTTGGGTCTATCTTCAACTTTGTCTCACCCACCTTCGTGGTAGTTTTCTTACTGCCCTGATTTTGTTCTTTCTGGCTTTGGTAGTTAAGGGTTGATCATCAGCTGTGGAGATGAGGTTTTCTACCTTATCCTTCCCTGTGGTGTTCCTATTATTGCATCATTCTTCTGCTTTTTGGGTAATGGGTTAGCAGTTGGAACCTCTTGCTCATCAGTACCACATCTTGGCTTTCCAATAGACACAAAAGAGTATGGTGGAGCAATTTCACTGGTTCCCAACCCACTTTTGTTTTGATAACACACCTTTGAGTGGGAGGATGATACAATGATAGTGTCGAAGTTATGCTCTTCAATGGCATACTTCTTGGCTTTAGCCTCAACTATCACTAGCTAGGCTTGAACCTCAGTTAACTTGGAGATTAAATCTTTTATTTGAGCCCTGTAGTTTGAATGTTCATGTTTTAAAGAGAACACAGTTTTCTCTAACTCATCTATTATGAGTTTTTAGTCAGATAGTACTCTCTTAAAATCAGATTTTAGTATATTTAAAGACTTGATATCAGATTTAATTTATATTTTGTAGTCCTGATACAACTTGACCTTAGCAATACAGGCTGGAGTACAGAGATGCTCATATACCTTAGTATCTTCAGTTCCAGCCATGAGAGCTTGAGCAGGAGTGACATCTTGCACCATGAAGCACCAATCAACTACTTGAGCAATAGCTACAGTCTGTTGTTTAGTGGGTTTGGCTGCAGCCTTTGGGGTAGCAGGATGTTGAAAGGCTTGAGTTGCTCCAGGATTGGATCTAGGATCCTTGCATTCCCTTGCAAAGTGACCAAGCTGTTGGTTGGGTTCTGAGTAAACTGCCTTCCAGTTCTTTCGAAGAACTTCTTTGCTCTGTAGGTTAGGAGAGCCATTTGTTGGACAGTATCCAAGTATTCAACATCATCTGGGCTGAAACACTCTAGATCATCAAAACAAAATTGAAAATCTCCAGAGTGCTCACTCCCTGAAACAAAAGCACAACTATCCTGGAAAGAATTTTGTTGAGCATGTTGAGACCTGGGTGTCTTAGGGAATGTAATGTATGGCCCAGAAGAAGTTGATGGCTATTAGGGGTAGTTCGGGTACAACTGGGGTTGGGGAGTTCTTGAACCTTCAGCAACATGTAGAGCATTACTAACAGGAAGGTTTAAGGGTCTGTTCATCAGATGGCTTTTCTGAGTTTCCATCTCCATACGGTATCCATCAAGGATTCCATATAGTTCAGTCATAGTGAGAGTATTGAGATTCACAGTTCTCTTGATTAAGACACAATAGAAAGTCCACTCATGAGGAAGTGCACTCATGAAATTTCTTACTATGTCTCTCTTCTCAAGAACCACTCCTATAGACTGAAGAGAGGTGATCAAGTCCATGTACCTGAAGTATTGTTGGCTCAAGGTCTCACCAAAAATATATGTGAAGTTCTCAAACTTCTTCTTCAGCACATCTTTCTTGGACTCCTTGGATTCAGCAAAACCAGAGTACATCAGCTTCAAAGCATCAAAGAGTTCTTTGGCTGACTCGCATTGCTTAAAGCCTACCATTATGGAGTTTGGTATAGCCATAAGCAAAACAGTCATGGCTTTGCAGTCAATGTACATCTTCTTGAAGTCTTCATCAGAGTAGTCTTCAACAGCCTTCTCAATCATGGCACCAGTACCAGCTGGAGATTCCACCTTTGGTTGGTATGGACCATGAGTAACTGATCTCCATATGCAGCTGTCTTGATACTGATAAAGCCTTCAATATGTTTGCACCAGGTTCCAAAGTCATCAGGAGTGATGATAGGAGCCTTGGTCATGGTTCCCATCTCAGACTTTAAAAATTTCTGGTTAAGAGCCATTTAAGTGAAATGAGTGAGTGTGAAAAAAACAATGGTGATTTGGGATGGTAAGATCTCACAATCAAGAGCGTAAAAAGCTCTGATACCAATTCAGGATCGGTGTTTGTCTCACAACACAAGATTATCTCACTAACTCACTTAAAGTCATTCAAGTTTGATGAAGCAGAATCTCTACTAAGTTCACAAGTAATATAATAAGCTAATGAGAACACAAGAACACAAGAGTGGTTTTCAAGACACTTGTATATATTACTTCTCAATTCAGTATTACAAGACTCTAACAAGCATGGTTACTAAGTTACATGGAGAAACTATATATACTACTATCTACAGTCGGTTATACTTGGAAAACCAGCTGGAACTTAGAACTCGACAAATACTACATTGCTAGAAGTAAAGTATCTAAGATAAAATGCTATCTAGATTAGGTAGTCATGACAGGTCCATGACTTACCTTTGTCACCAACTAAGAATGGCAACTGTACTAACTGATAATGGGGGAACAGTGGATTAAAGTATGGTCAACTACATGGGCATGGGAAAGTGCCATGTAGTATATCAAAGTTTGCAGCGGACTGTCAGATAGACCATACTTATGTCCACTGGTTTATAGTTGGTTCTTCCGAAGCTAAATGACTTCAAAAGAATAAGTTCTTCCGAGGCCATTTATACTTAAGAAGAATCAACTTCTTTCGAGTCTTCTGCAAGACTTCAGGATTTTATACTTCAGAAGATTTTGTCTTTAGAATCTTCTAAGTTGTATACTTTGGAAGGAGAACTACTTAGTCTCGAAAGACTGAGTTCTCACTTTGGAAGTTCTTCATACTTTGAGCTTTGGAAGATCTTTGACTTGTCTTCGAAAGAGTAGCTTTGTCTTCGGAAGACTACTTCAATTGTACATCAAAATTCTTCTAAGTGTTGTTTTGGTTGCAACAGCCTCATATGATCCAACACACAAGACTTTATAAAAATTAAACATAGATAGCAATAATAATATATTAAATAAACAATTAAAATATGGGTGTCTTGCACTTCGCCTAATGATAAAGAAACCACTATAGTCAAAAACTCAATATTTGCTTACGTGTATTTGAATCTTCATCTTCCAATAACGATTCATAAATTTTAAAATCTAATGGATTCATAGTGTAAAAGAATTTACAATGTAGTAGATAATTTGAAAGTATATAAAAAGTAGAGGTAATAACTTTATAGAAGGAATTTTGTTAGACAATATGTTTAGATGGTATTTAATATTTATAATATTATAAGGTATCTTAGTGTAATATTCAGCTCTATATGTAGAGCATGTCTTGTAATTCATAATCAGTCAATAATACAAGGTTTATCTTGGTATCAGAGCCAAGAAAACCACAACCCTAATTAACCCTAATTGCCGCCAAGCTACCAATCTGCCATCGACATTATTTCTAGCAACCCTAATTCCGACCTCAATAAACCACCATGGAAACTACTACTTCTCTTACTACTTTAGGGGAAATGACAAAATGACACACAACTCTCATAAATTTGCCTTTACCCTCTCTCCTACTAACTATGGGTATTGGAAGGCGATGCTTAAACTGTTCTTAATTTCCAATCATCTGTTTGGCTATGTCGATGGCACCATCAAATGCCCATCTTAGTACACTGTAGCAACTGTAGAAACCCCTGCTATTAAGAACCCTGGATATCATCATTGGATTTCTAGTGATGTACATATCAATATGCTTATCATCTCCATTATTTCTGAGTCTTCCTTCCAACATGTTCAAGAATCAACCTCTCAAGATCTATAGCTTGCCCTGGAACGTGCATATTCTCCAAACACTACATACCGTGAGTATACTCTAAAAACATAGCTTCTTAAATAAAGATGAAGGAAGATGAAACCCTAGTTAATTACCTAAGCCATGCACAAGAATATGCCACTACCTTAGCCAACATTAGTAAGCCCATGAAGGACAAGGATCTTGTTATGCTTTCCATCTCCGGACTTAGGGATGAATACAATGGCTTAAAACCAAATCTGTTGGCTCAGCATCCACCTATTACCTTTCATGAACTACATGGGCTACTTAGTGATCATGATTACCTTCTCATCAAATCAACTTCTTCCTCTGCCCCAACCCGCAAGCGTTTGCTGCCTTCACTACAAACTCAATCCTAATTCTTACCAACATTCAATCTCAACTCAACAATCTTCAATTATTGGCAGCACAAATGGGTTATCAACTAAACTCCATTGCCCTTCCTCCTACACAACCTCAAGCGGCCTTTGTTTCTCATTCCTCTAATCAAAATCATTGTCGCAGGGACAACTTTCGAGGCAATTATCGAGGCACACCCAGAAATCGAAATAGAGAACATGCTGGAAATTCTTGGCGGTTTGCATGGGCCTCCACACAAATATTATGTATGATCACTAAAATCGATGTGGCATAGGCCATCTCTCATCACAGTGTCCAAATCAATAAGCCTCCTTATCTCAGCAGCCACTTCAAGTTACAGCCATCTCAGATGTTGCCTCAGCCTCAGGAACAACCTGGTTCCTTGATACAGGTGCTACAAATCATACAACTCCAGACTTATCAAGCTGGATAACTCTAAGGTCTATCAAGGTCATGACTCTCTCCATGTTGGTAATGGTATATCTCTCCCCATCTTTCACATTGGCTCATCAAAAATCTTCTCACCCAATAAAACCTTTAATCTTTCTAATGTTCTTCATGTACTCAAAATTCAAAAGAATCTATTATCTATCCAACAATTTTGCCTAGACAATAATGTATTCTTTGAGTTTCATTCTTATTTTTATGTTATGAAGGACTAGTCTACACTCACTACCCTCCTCATGGGTCTTTAAACTATTGTTTCTAGTTGTTCTATACCATTATCTACTAATTATGTTCATCTTTATGTACTGCTTTTCAGTTGGGAAAGTCTTCAATATTTCCATTGTCTTCCTCTAATTTTCTAAGTAATAAAATTTTAGATCTAATATACGATGATGTTTGGGGACCTTCACCTACTCTCTCTATTAATGGCTCTCAGTTTTTCATGTTGTGTGTTGATCACCACACTCGTTACATGTGGTTCTATCCATTGGCAAACAAATATGTTGTTTTATTCCAATTTTAAAAATTTTGTTACCATGGTAGAAAGGCATTTAACACCAAAATAAAACATGTTCAAACAATTGGGGAGGTGAGTTTTGAAATTTGTCCTTTCTTCACCTCCCTTGGCATCATTCATCAGTGCCCTTCTCCACACACTAGCGAACAAAATGGTTTTGTGGAGCGTCGTCATAGACATATGGTGGAAACCGACCTCAATCTTCTCACACAATCTAATCTCCACACCGGTTTTAGAACTTTGATTTTAACACAGCCGTTTACCTTATCAATTGGCTACCGTCATGCATTTCCTCTAACAAATCCCTTTTTCAACATGTCTTTAACCATCAACCCGACTACTCTTTTCTTCGTGTCTTTGGATGTGAATGCTTTCCACATCTCCGTCGATACAATTGACATAAAATGGACTTCCGTACTACATCCTGCATCTTTTTTGGCTATAGTCCACTTCATCATGGTTATCGATGCTTTGACACCCAAACCGAACGAATCTATGTAGCTAGACATGCGTTTTAATAAACATGTCTTTCTATTTCAAATCTCTTCCACAACGCCAAAATCACACCTATCCCCTTCTTACATCTCTACCTTTCCTTCTCCACCTCTTCTTTCACTAACACCCCTCCCTTACTCACCAACCTCAACCTTAACCTCAAATTTCTGCCCAACCAGACCCCCCTACCACACCACACACAACACAATCGTCTACCCCACCAGACTCCCCTACTCAGCCCACCTCTAACCAGTCACCTATTTCGCCATCCCTTACACCATCCCCACCTCCTTTCCTGACCAGTCCACTAACAACCTGACCACTCCTCCACCCCAACCTCAACCACCAAATCTTCATCCCAACCTAAAGAAAACTAATCCCTACAATCCATCCGCCTATCACACTTCAGTCACTTTTGAACCTCTCACTGAACCAACTTCTTACACTCTTGCCAACAGGTCTTCGGAGTGGGGTCAAGCCATGACCAAGAAGTTTGAAGTGCTTCATAAGAATAGAACATGGTCTTTCGTACCTCAAGGAAAGCTTATTTGATATAAAGCTCGCCTTGTAGCCAAGGGGTTCACTCAACAACCTAGGGTGGATTATCACGAGACATTTAGTCCTATCATTAAAAGCTACTACCATCAGCACTATCTTGTCTCTTGCTGTTACTAATAAATGGTCTTTTTTTCCAATTAGATGTCCGAAATGCCTTTCTATATGGCGACTTGGAGGAAGTCATTTACATGAAACAACCTCCCGAATTTATAGACCCAACCAAACCAGATCATGTGTATCTAGTTCATAAATCATTATATGGGCTGAAACAAGCCCCTCGAGTATGGTTCAATACATTGTCAACGGCACTTCAAAAACTTGGCTTTGTCGGGTCTAAAACTGGTCCATCTTTATTCATTCTCAAATTGGGTGGCACACTTATCTATGCTCTTGTCAATGTTGATGACATTATCATCACTGGAAACAATGACCCAGCAATTGCTAAAGTCATTAACCACTATGGCTCAACTTTTGCTATGAAGGACCTTGGCAAACTTCATTATATCTTGGGTATTGAGGTTATACAGTAGGGATGCAATCTCATACTGTCTCAATAAAAATACATCTTCAACACTCTTTATCGAGCAGGTTTGTCTGATTGCAAATATGTTCTTGTCCTATGAGAACCTCTTAGATCTTAACTAATGATGATAGTCCCTTCTCTAGGATCCGGCTCAGTATCGTCAAACAGTTGGTGCTCTCTAATATGTTGCTCTATCTCGAACAGACATTGCATATGCAGTCAATAAGGTTTGTCAGCTCATGCAGGCTCCAACCGAAAACCATTGGACTACGGTTAAACACATACTATGTTACCTTAAGGGTACCACAAACTAGGTCTTCTCATTCTTCATAACTCAGGGTCCGTATTGCATTCCTTTACTAATGCATACCGGTAGCCCGGTACAGCTCACACCATTCAGGCGTACTATGACTCTGACTAGGCAGGCTACCCTGTTGACCGCCAATCCACAAGGGGATTTGCTATATATTTGGAATCGAATCTTATCTCTTGGGCACACATAAACAGTAAACGGTTTCTCAGAGTATAAGGCCATTGCAGACACCGTGGTGTGACAATCTCAACAAGTCATCACCCATGCTTTGGTGACAATCTAGGAGCCACGCCGGCCGATCCCGTTTTCCATGGCCGCACAAAACATGTCGAGGTGGATTTTCATTTCGTTCGAGAACAAGTGGCACATGGATAGTTGAATGTCGAGGTTCTATTTTTACGGTCCAAGTTGCAGGTCGTTTCCCACCCTTAACTTACGAGGGAATGTTAGACAATATGTTTAGATGGTATTTAATATTTATAATATTAGAAGGTATCTTAGTATAATAACTGCTCTATATATAGAGCTTGTCTTGTAATTCATAATCAATCAATAATACACGGTTTATCTAATTTGTAGTGTATTATGGTGTAACTTTTTGAAATAATGATAACAATATCATTGGGCACATTTAAAAATCATAGATGGGTAGTATGTGGTATCTAGTGAAAATTCACCAGGCATAGTCACAAAAAAAAACCCATGTCCGGGGCTGGTTTTTCCTTTCAATCTCTGAACCCATACTGTGTGCCCTTAAGGTCATAGAGAAAGTTATGAAATTGCCCTTAGGGCTTTAGAAAAAACTAAAAAATATGAATAAATAAGAACCATACATTGAGTTTCATAAGTATTGTCATTTAAGAGAGTTTCATTCTATACTTTCCCATATATATATATATATATATATATATATATATATATATATATATATATATATATATATATATATTATATATATATATATATATTATATATAATATATATATATATATATATATATATATCATAACTTAGGAGAATTCAAATGTTATTTTATTCACTTTATTTTTAGAATTTGCAAAACAATCTTAAGTATTCATCAATTTCTAATCTTAAAAGCTAAAAATTAAATAAGAAATGATATAATAGTAAAGTCTTCTTTACTCTCTTTTCAATTAAATAATTAATTTATTTACTATTTGCTCTTATTTTTTTTTCTCTCTATTCTTTCTTATCTATCATTTTATTTATTACACATATGTTATATATCAAAATATTATGTTTTTACAAGTATATTATAAAAAACTAATATTGAATATCAACTTTACTATTTTTTTATGTATATTCATGCAATAATTATTTACATATGTGTAAAATTGCAACTTTAAATATGTGTAACCAACTTTATAAAAATAATGCTTATATGTAAATATTCATATTATCATATACTTTTCAAACATGTAAGTATTTACTAAATGTTTAAATTTCATACTAAGTATTTATTTTATTCTAAATAATTAATGTCAAATACAAACTCGAACATGATAAAATAATTTCAAAGATGTTAAGAAAGTGTGTCAAGCAAAATAAAACTTAATGTTCAACAATTTAAATTTTAATTTTTCCTAACCAATAAAATATATTATGACTAGCTGTAACAATAGCATTATCCGCATTCAATGCTGAAATAATATCCGTCTGCTATACATATGAAAATTGTAATAATAATAACATTTTTATCTTGCAATTTTACAGCAATATAATCTTAACCACTATATAAAACAAATTAGGTGGGCAAAATAGGAATTTCAGCCAAAATCGTAAGTTCTCACCCTTAAATTCAATTCATTATCGTAGTTTAAGACACTCTATCAATTCATTCATCGCTTCATACATCGCCAGGCAGCTGAATCGCATATCGCCGGTTTCAATCCCCTTCCGATAGCAGGTGAATTCCTTAAATTCATTCGAGTCTTCCTATCACATTTATTGAATCGTATTTCTTTTTGACACCACATATGAAGATTACCTATTTCAACCCCATTCTTCTTTATCTCTAATTCATCCATTGAAGAAAAAGAATCTTGAAAGTGCCTGCTCCTCTTTTTTGCCTTTGACCAATAATCTGCACGTGTTCTTGAGTTTCAAAGCAAAGGATTGCAAGATTTCTTAATGTTTTACTGATGATTGTGTTTCTGATTAGATTTTTAGGTTTCTGATTAGATTTTAGTTTCCGAACTTGTTTTATTTAGTTCTAATTTATAGTTTAGCTTAATAGGGTTTGATTTTGATGCTCTGATAAGATTCCCAAACTTATAGTTCTTTGGTTAATGTTGATTACAAGATTGTGTTTTTGACTAACTAATGGATTTGTAGATCAGTTAGTTGAGATTTGCAGTTGATGAATGTGAAATGGTGTTGATTTGGAGGTTTTAAGGAGGGAATGTTTTTATTTTTTGATAACTTAACTGTGTAATCTTTCTTATTAGGGGGGAAATTTCTTATTTGGTTATTTAATCTTTGAACTCCCTGTTAAACTCTTGTAATTGTATCTCATAGTGAATTTGAATTGGTTTTTCTTTGGTTGTTTTCTAACTTATAAGTAGGCAAAAGCTTTGGTTGCTGATGCTGATGTTAGGGCTTCAAGTTTTTAAGTCCAGGATCCACTTATTTGAGACATGAGTGGTTCTGGTAAGATATTTGTAGTAATGTTTGTGTACCGATACATGTGTGTGTATTGTTATACTATGACCCATATAAAGATACCATAGTTTTTGGCAGTCTAACTCTATATATAATGCTATAAACTTATAGCTGAAGTATATGTTAATTGATTGGGAATCCAACTGACAAGATGAGCACAATGTTGAAGGAAATGAGGTAACTATTTCTTAATTTCAAAATATATATAAGCATTATTTTCATCATAAATGATTTATATTTTGATGGGTAAATTATAATCATGGTTCCACATGCATCATGTGTGCATGGCTCTTGCATTATAACAAGTAATCTGTTTCCATTTAAGAGATCAACTATAGGATTAGTCAACTCTTGCAACATAACAAAGTACATTTGCTCCTATTTATGAGTGAATTGTAGCATTAATCAACCGTGTCATAGCAAGTAAATTTGTTCCTAACTGGGTCTATAGAATTCGTAGAATTGGACCACTAGGAGCATTAGTAGGGTCAAATACAATCAGCAACTAATTATATACATGTTGTAAATCACACATTGCGAAACATACCGAATATAAAAGCTATACTCATGAAAACAAACTCTAAAACTGAACAAATTACTTAACACAGAAACATAAACATATATGAACCAAATCAATTTGAAAATTAATGAAGAACATAAAAGTAGACTTTGAACAACTTTAACCCAATTAAATGACATGTCCCCCATCCAACTAACCTTTAGATTTGACCCGTTTGAGATAACACAAAGCCCATATCGACTAGTTATTAATAAACAAATTGAATTGTGACCTTTACATATTATATATAACTCCATTTCACTTCTAATTACAAATGCTTGCATGATGCATACAACCAGCTCTTATGTCAATATTATCATGGACTTTTTAGAGCAACGACTATAGTTCAGGAACCTAGAGATTCAAGGCTTAATACTTGTAATCACAACATCAGAAGCAAACACAAAATTAATGGTCAATAATAACAGTTCAATCTTGTTATGATTCTTATGTTTATAAAGCAACCAATAATAGTTTGTGCTAAGCATGGAATTATTACATATATAACAGTTAGTTTTAAGCGTTTTATATGTAAGAACATGGTAGTTAATATTTTTAAAGTACTCCATTATTTATATACCCATATTATGTTATTTTAGTTCAATTCTTGAGTTTATTTAGATGTAGTCTGAAAAGATCATGTTTAGCATGCTAATGTATAGACTATTCCCAGATCTTGGTTTTAAAAAATTGTCTCCATTCACAACTGGACTTTTTCCTGACCAAAGAAAGTCATCTTTCAATAACTAAAGCCCATAATTGAAAGGTCAATATATTTTTTTAACAGGAAACTTAAATATAGGTAAACTATCTGTAATACTTCTGTTATAATTGGAAATAATGGTAAAATGATTGGCAAGCACATTAAGGTAAGTTCTTAATTTATTTCCATTTCTTATTATGTAGATTTTTGTAATAGTTGTATTTGTTTGATGTAACAAATTAACCATAATAAACTGAGCTATAAATACAAATACCATGTTATCATGTCCAAATTTAATTGTGTTTGCAATAAAAGCCAAGTTCGATTACTAAATTAAATTTATTATTTAAATCAAATGAGAGGACCATCTTTTTATTTCTTCTTCTGTAGAGGCATCTATGACCCAAGACAGGAAGAAAATACTTTTTTCTATATTATGGCATTATTAATCACTTCAATTCCCAGGTCTTAGATGGACTGCTATCTAATATAGCCTAACTTCACTGAATTCTCATTACCGTTGAATAGCAAGACCAACAAAAGATATTAGAAGCTCAAGCCCATAAAAGTTGTAATTTGTTTTGAATCTGTCCTACTGGTACAACCTTGATCCACAAAGTTCAAGATTCTAACTTGGATGTTGGACTTGAGATACAAAGGGTTGGGACTATAGGCGTCTTAGGGAGCAAGTTATGAACACAAGATCCCATCCATTAATATAAACCAATAGATTGACACGTGATTTTGATTGTCACTGTTTACATATGAAGAACTTAAAAATGATTATATCTAAGGTTAATTTTAAAACAGTTAAAACAATCAATGAATCAAATATATATTTGAGATTACTTTTTCCCTTAAATATGCATATATAATAGATAGCTTCTTCATCTACATCAATTATTTCGAATGTAGATCATATCAACTTCCAGCTACTAATGTGTCTAATGATTTGCATATTGACATTCAAGAGAGTTTTGAAAGTAGATAAATTGTCCAGCGCTTTAAGATATTAGATGGATACATTAGTTAATAGGCTTTATGCATATTAAAAAATGACATGGTTGCTGCTGTTATGCAATATATAACCTGAATTCATTGCCTTTCATTACAGGTGAACGAATCATGGCACCAGATTCCAAATTTTGAAGCATTCTGGAGTACATATAAATAAGTTGAACGAGTAGTTGTTATACAAGAGACACATATATATAAAACTAATGTTGCTAGATGATAGTTATCATATCACTTTTGATTGTGTGGTATATGATGACTTTTACTTTTCAATTAAGCACCAGACCTGAAACAAAATATAAAAAAAATCTCGTGGAATAAAACTATTTGTTATAATTTTAAACTTCAAGCCTTCTAACAAAAAGTAATATTAAACGCACATAGCCTGGATTGATGTAAACATGTGTTAGTTATCTTTTGGTTACGCAAGCCATGTTTATTAGTGACTAAACTTAAAACCAGTTTTTATCATCAACATAAAACATGTTTCAGACCTTGTTTTAACATATTATTGTTTATCTTTTAGTTTGAGTCCGTCACCCCGAAACACAGCGTGGGTAACACTCATTAGTACAACTAAAGCACTTTCATCAATTTGTACTGTAGCCTCAAAATCAACAATGAATCACAAACTATACAATTTAGATTTATCGATTGAATTAATTATTGACATTAAATATACAATAATTAAATTTATGTATACTACAAAAAATTAACCTTCACAAATTAAAACTCAAAACTAATATCTTAGATTTATGATTGAAACAACGGCTTAGTTTCTTATGTCGTAAATTTGTTTCAATCAAAAGCCTTTTTGTTGAAGACGGTGATCGTGCTTGATTTTTCTTAGGGAATTGATGAAAAACCAAAGATATGGTGATATCTATGGTGAACAACCGTGCCTTTCAACCTAACTAAGATTGGAATATAATTCTTTTTAGAAGGAAAATAGGTGAATGAAAAGACTATAGAACCAAAATTTTCATATTAGAGAGAAACTAGGGGAGATAAAGTAGGAATTGATTTTGAATGGTTGAATCAAATCCTAAAATTACCCTTATCTATTTTAACTAACACACCTAGTTTGTATTTAATTACACAATAGGTTTTGACAAATCAAATAATCTAAAGGTCTAGAGTAGTTTCTAAGAGTATGAAAATATTAACAAGTTCTAAAAAGATTTTGTCTTGAATTTTATATATACCCTTAGTAACATATCATATATATCCAAAATAAGTTTAAAATTTCAAGTTATTACATGAAAGGTCCTTAGGGTAAGGTTGATTTTACTTCTAGTCCTCAACTATAAGAAATTACAAGGAAAGTACAAAGGTATGCATATTCGTAACAAAAAAGGGTCTTGTTATGAATGGAGAGTTAACATTTCTTTTAAATAGATGTGAAAGAACAAAATATCCTTCAATTAAAAATTAAATCTCTTGTATCATTATTATTATAATAATAATATGTTATTATTAATTAATTATATTATATTATATATTAACATTATTTATTAATTTTATTATACATCATCATTATAGCTATTTCAGTAAAATAATAATGGGAAGACACCCCTGCCACTTCTTTTCCATCTTCTTTTCTTGATCGATGACCAACCACCTGTATATCACTGTCGTGAGTCTTCTACCCGTCGTCGATCACACCCTCTTCTTTTTTACCTATTACCACTTTATATTCAAGCTTGCCCTCCTTAGACCATCCACCAGCACTCTACGAGACAAACACCACCAATCCACCACACCAACAACACCATTGTAATTGCCCAAGTAAACCATACCAAGATATTATCCATTTTGCCTTCGATGGGTTGCCCACTGATGTAGGACTAACATCGCTCGGAAAAAACACGTCGTGGTAGAGAATGTTTCTACCCCCTTATAAGCAAGGCTCCGTTATCCCCCCTTAACCGATGTAGGACTTACATCTTCACAACAACCCAGGTAAATTGTACCAAGATATTGTCCACATGATTTTGTTTTCACCCAATAAGTTTCTTGCCCAGGCAAAACGCGTCTTGATGGAGAAGATTTCCACCCTTTATAAGCAAGGCTTTATTCTTCCACTTAACCATATGGGACCTACACCTCCACCCCCTTAAGGAGCCTAATGTCCTTGCTGTCTCTAATACAATCTATAACAACCAAGTAAATCATACCAAAATATTATCCAATTTGCCCCTGATGGGTTGCCCATCCAGAAACGCATAGTTTTATTTTCACTCGACGAGTTGCTCACCCAAACAAAATGTTTCTTGGTAGAGAAGGTTCACACCCTCTTATAAGCAAGGCTTTGCCTCCCCCCCCCCCCCAAAGAGTAGGGCATTTAAGACTTTGTCTCTAGTATTCTTAATCAGTCTTAATGGCTATTAAGGATTGATTTTGTCAGCCCAAGTCAATCATAATACTTAGTGCTAGATACTTACATTAGTTACTACATTTCATTCCTTATTATATGACACCAATATGGATTAATATTCAGTCTTCCATACACATAAATTCAATCCTCAATCTATCCCCTAGTATCACATCATTTCAATCTCTAATACATTTTGGACTAATATTCATTCTTTCATACATATAAATTCAATCCTCAATCTATCTCCCGGTACTTAATAGTTATCAAGGACTGAATTCGCTGGTCCTAGCTAGTGGAGATACCTAGTATTAGATAGTTGTATTAGTAACTAAAAATCAATCCCCATTGTAAGACACTGATGAAGACTAACATTCAGTGGTCAATATGCATAAATTCAGTCCTCAATTAGTTTCTCGTTACCACGACATTTGAATCTCGCATACGTTTCGTCCATGACTGAATATTAGTTTTTGATATTGTGCCTTTAGGGACTAAAAATCACTCTTTCAACCATGTTTATTTTGTCCTAATTACATTTCACTAGCTTTAGGTTTCATGATAATTCAATCTCTAATCTGATATTATAGAGACTAGGAATTAGTCTATGTTCGATCATTTAGTCCTTAATATACTTTTAATGACTTAATGGTAACTTTAGATATCACATTTGTTAGTCTTGAATATTGTTTTTTAAAGATAGAAAACAAGTATCTTATAACTCATTTATCAGTCTCGAGTGTGTTTTGAGGGATTAATAATCAATATCTTATAAAAATTGTTATTAGTATTTTATATGTTAATTCAGCGTATAAAAATCAATATCTAATATTAATTCTCAATATATTTGTTTAGTGACTAAAAATTATATATATAGGGTATGGTTATCTTGAGAACTATCACTTTTTATGAGAACTCTAAAAACCAATATGAGACACACATTTTAATCAAATGCAAGTCACATGTCATTTCCACCTTTTTCTTAAAACGTTCATAACTTTTTTTCACGACATTATTTTTTCAAAAAAAAAATTCACCATTAATTTAAGTATTTTTTTATCTTTCCAACGCTTACCATATTGATATACTTTTTTTTAAATCGTCCACCCGTTATTTACATATGTGTAAATCTGGTTATACACATGTGTAATGTCGGATTTACACATGTGTAAATCCGGTATTACACATGTGTAAAACGAATTTCGTAAAAAACGAGAATTTTTTTATTTTTCATAAATTTATTTTTTATGTTTTTATGAAAGAGGGAAACAAGGGAAACATTTTTGTATATTTATTTTTTATTTTTTGTTATTTTTTATTTTATAATTTTTTATTATGTTTTTGTTAATTACCATTTTGCCATTAAAACTAGTGGCTCACGTGGATTCCTAGAGTTTTCACAAAAATAATGAGTTCTTATTTTTGTGAGAATCTAGGACCCAATATGAGCCACTAGTTTTCAATGGCAAAATTGTAATTAACGAAAACATAATAAAAAAAAATTATAAAATAAAAAATAACATAAAAATAAAAAAGAAAAACACAAAAATGTTTCTCTCATTTCCCTCTTTTATAAAAAAAAAATTTTAAAAATTTAAAAGATAAAAAAATCTTGTTTTTTTACGAAACTTGTTTTACACATATGTATTACATATGTGTATAACCAGATTTACACATGTGTAAATAACGGATGGACGATTTAAAAAAAAAATATATCAATATGGTAGGCGTTAGAAACATAAAAAAATACTGAAATTAAGGGTGAAATTTTTTTGATAAAATAATGTCGTGAAAAAAAGTTAGTTTCTAGAGTTCTCACAAAAAAAATGGTTCTCAAGATAACCCAACATATATATATATATATAATATATATATATATATATATATATATATATATATATATATATATATACACACACACACATACATATATATATATACACATACATATATATATATATATATATATATGTACACAATATATTCAGTCACTTAAATTAATTCCAAAATTTCTTACAAATAAACTTATTATATCTAATCTTTACAATAATATATATATATATATATAAAGAAAAAAGTAAATTACCATTTGCATCCTTGATATTTTTTTTCATTTTAACCACTTGTATCACTGTAGTTTCAAAGTCTCGATTGGCTCCCTAACGTTTTATTTTTGTTTCCATTTGAATCCAAATGACTAACTCTGTTAAATTGTTCAGTTAATTTTTTTATAAAATGACAAAACTATCCTTAACTCACATCCACTATATAATATTAATTTATAAGTTTGACCAGAGTTTGATCGGCTTGACTTGTATCCAAACAACCTTATTTCACTAGATGCATAACCAAACATCACCTAATCTACATCACCTAATCTGCATCCATGATACCAACACTTCCATCAAACTCTTTCAACTAAAACCACCGCTACTACCACCGGGTACCACCACCAGTCCACTGTGCACCATTATCGGCCTCCTTTTTTAGCTAGAAGTTCGTCAGAATCATCTCAAGAGCTATCAAGTCCACATGGAAATACAAACCTACCATCAATAAGTGTTATTTTATAATAGAATCGAGTAGATTTGGAGGTTTTACCATCGTCACTTGAAAATCCAAAGTTTGATTGTTTAGGGAGTGATGATTGTTTAAGGACTTCAATTGGTACAAGTAATGGTGTTGGAACCTCTGGCACCAGTAGTAGCACCGGCCATAGCCGATTTTCTAGGGATATTTCTCCGACCGGGGAGGTGTTGCCCGTGGTGGATTTGAAGGTTTATACGTATTCAGATTTGAGGGCTTGCACTCGAAATTTTAAGTCGGATATGGTTTTGGGTGTAGGAGGTTTTGGAACTGTGTACAAGGGTTAGGTGGATGAGAATTGTCCTCCAAGAATGGTATTGGATTAATGGTAGCCATCAAGAAACTGAATCATGAAAGTGTTCAAGGGTTTTAAAAATGGTAGGCAAGTGTGTATCTTTCTCTGTTGCAACATGTTGATTTCTATGTGATATGTTTTATTTATACGATACCCAGTACATTTTGTCCATGGCTAAACTACTGAGGGGGGTTTGGGGAGGATGGGATGGGGGTTGCGGTGATGGTGGTGATGGGGGCTGTGGTGATGGAGGTGATGGGGGGCCGCGATGGTGGTGAAAAGGGTCGCGGTGGTAGTGATGGGGGGCTGCGGTGGTGGTGTTAGGGGTTGTGGTTGTGGTGATGGGGGTCGTGGTGGTGGTGAAGGGGTCACGACGGTGGTGATGGGTGGCTCTAATAAAGAGAAAAGAGTGTGTGTGGGGGGGGGGACTGTGGTGTTAGTGATGAGGGATGTGGAGGTGGTGACAAGTGGTTGTCGTGGTGGTGATGTGGGTTGTGGAGGTGGTGTTTAAGGCTGTGAAGATGGTGATGAGGTTATGGTGGTGGTGATGGGTGTGTTGGTAATGAAGAAGAAGATGTTGATGAATGGATCCCATAAGTTTTTATTTATTTATTTAATTTTAGGGGTAGTTTAATCTTTTCAACAATAACTTTAATAAAAAAACAAACAGTATTAGTTATCTTGACTAAAATTGAAATAAAAATAAAACGACAGACACTCAAATGAAGATAACATAAAACGTCAGGGGCACATGACAATTTTAAAACTATAGGGATACAAACAGTTAAAAAAAAAATCAAGGATGCAAATGATAATTTACTCTAAAGAAAAATAAAACTAGCTACACACTAGGTTTTTATCAGAATGCATATGATTGAATTAACCAACAATTCTACATAATGCCTATAACAAAACATTTTCCAACAAGAAAACTTACTGAATTCAAAACATTAGTGAATCCCGACATAAAATTTAAGTTCCATAATAGTTGTTTATACAAACTTGCAAAAGACTTGATTGACCGATCCGAGGCACGTTTCAATTTTTCATTGCATTTGAGCAATTTTAGTCCTACAATAGACCTAACAATATAAATAGCATTAAGGTAGTAAACAATTTCATACCACAAACAAAAACAAGAAAAAGTGCCTAGAGTTTTACCAAACTAACATATATAACCCACCACTCGTGTCTACCATTAACACCCTACTTATATAAAATTATACGGTCAATGATGTAACAAAAGGTGCACATACAAATTCATCCCTTTACATAAATTTGAAGTATTTCCACCAAGTATTAGGATTTGCATCCCGATAACTACCATTAAAAGGCTAAAAGGACTAAGCCTCACCGCCATGACTAAGAACAAAATCCTTAGTATTATACACCACAAGAAGGAATCGACCTCAACTAGCAGGTATCAATATTTTAACCTAAATTCAACCACCATGGTAAAAAGCCATTCTATCATTTAACGACGTGTGATGATTTCACTTTCATATCACATCACACATAACACTTTTAGCATAAACAATGATCACTCGAGATCTACAAGATGCATAAATGCATTTCCACTATCTTGAAGTGTAGCTAGAACTACTTACCTCACCCAAAGGAGCTTATTACATCTGTCACCATCTCAACCATTTGACTTCTAGGCTCCAAGTATCTTGCTTATTTGAATGTAGCATATTAACTTAGGATACATTATGTTTAATCACTCTAACCATCAAACTTTAGAATCCTTTTTAATATCAATTCAACATGATTCTATGCACTAACAAAGCATCAATATTACTCAATTTCTACCAACCACTCTGTTTACTCATTTGTTTAAATACTTGTATAGCCAATTTGCATGTATTTTAAACACTCTGAACATACTCTATTAGATGCATCTAAGCCGTGTTTGGACCAAGTGTGATCAAATATCCATTCTTAACTTTCAAAAAACTAAATTTTTATGTAGCACTTTACAGCGTTGCTACTATGATAAACCATTTTGACAACTCTATGATTTATTTAGCCTTTCATGTTCAAAGATGGATTATATTAGACTAAAGGAGCTTTTCAAGTAGATATAATACAGCTCTACAATATAATACAACTCTACAAAATTTTTATATGGTTTTTTAAAGAACGGGACAAGCAAAATTATTCTAATCAACTTTGCTGAAATTTTGTATCGCCAATGAAATCTAACGATTTTGACCCGCTTACCATTAGAATTAGCTTTTATTTTTAAATAAGAAACATGGTATATTCAAAGGGGTTTAAGATACACCTTAAACGAATGTACTGTTGATTTTACGTGATTTTTAGAAAAGCAGATCAGCAACATACTTTTTTTCCTTCAAATCAACTTTTTATCTTCTTTTGGTTAAGGCATTTAATTAAACTTATGAGGCAAAATCCGTAGACAAACTAGTGTCAAATGTGATCTAAAAGAAACTAAATGCACACCAGATTCAATCGTTTCTTCTATGCAAGAAATGATGAAGGCTCTCACTGGATCCTTGTCCATAGCATAATCTAGAAATCCAAAGAATCAAACAGCATATAAATCATGAATGATAAAAGAATAATGTATGCAGATGCAAATGTTATATGATAAAACAAACATGTCTATAACTAAATCACCTGTCAATAAAAAAAACTAACTCACCTCTGTTTCTTATGATTAGAACCCACCCAACAAGATTCCTTGATGAGTTTGTCATTAATATCATTCAACACCTTCACGTTTTATAACCGATTGAAGCCCTTGAATATTTCGCCCAAATTATATGTAATAAAGAAAGGCTTAAATTATTGATACTATATCCAAATAAACAGAAGCAAAATGTAAAGACCATAAACCTTTTGAGCATAAGTTAATTTGATCCAAAACTAGCCTAGGAAGAGCATGTCGTTTTTGTATTCCTTTAACACCCATGCATCAAATTGTCTTTTAACATTCAACTTAAGATAAAAATACAATATTTTAATACCATTTTCTATGCAATATTAACCATAAAGAAAAATAAACTACATACACCCATGCTTTTGTAGCATTGAAGACATGTATCAATTATACTCGCTAAGTTCCAATTTCCAACAATACTTGTCATTTTTAGTGTTGACGTTTGGTTACAATGTCCATAACTAATGTAATGGCCGAAAATCTTTGAAAGAAAAGAAAAGGAATAGGATGAAGTTTTAAATAAGTGGAAGGGTCAAAAGTGAGCAAAAGCAAATGCCCATATGTGGGTATAAAAGGGGTGAGCCGCCCCTCCCCTCACTCCCATGCACTCAAATCAACCTATTTATAAAGAGAATGCTCTAACGGTTCTAAAGAGAGAAAGTCAAAAAGGCATCAATGTATGATTTTTTATCAAGCTTTATCATAGATCTAAGCTAGATCTGTGCTCCTAAGTTGATTTCCATGCAATTCAATGTGTAAAGTTTGAATATTTACATGTGAATGGTGTAGATCTCAAGTTGTGCTCTCGGGTTTAGGGTTCTTGTTTGAAGCTTTTAGAGGTGAGTTCTAGATCCCATTATTCATACGTTTTACCATCTTTTATGGTTGATATGCATGTTATTAAAATAATTTTTTGTTAAACATATGTTTTTCACGTTAAAGGTGGCATTTTTACATAAATTATCATGTTACAATATGATTTATGAAGGTATTGTATGCATGATGTGTTTTGGTTATGAACCCTAGCTGCATGAGTGTTAGATCTGTGAATTTAGAGCTTGATCGGCCTGTTAATGGTTAGAATCACTAAGAATTGAGTCAGACAGAAGGATTTTCCCCACCCGCATATGTTCTTGTTAACCACATTGGTTTCCTTCATCTGCATTTGCCATATGTCCATAATAACCAAGTGTTGGTCACCCGCATTGGTTTCCTCAGTCGTATTTTCTATAAAGTTCACAAAGACCAAGTATAGCCACCCGTATTAATCCCCACTTGCATTTGTTAATACCCTTGCATAAGCCAAGTACTATTACCCGCATTAGTCTATTGTTACCCGAAGTAAGTGTTAATTAGGATATTTTATCAAGGATGCTACCTAGATGATGCCTAAGAATGTAATGATATGATGCTATTACATAAAATATTATGTGGTTTATTCTATGAGTGATATGTTATACTCCATGATATGTGTTGTTAATAAATGATTTTTTTTGTAAATATTACTTATGATTAAAATGAAATATTAATTAATGAAAAGAATGACAGTGAAACCTAATGAGTGTTACCTGGGCCTTAATGATGATGAAAATTCTTGCAAGAAAAATGAAAGGTGGTGCATAACCATGTTGTTAGCTCAACTGATGTGTGACTGAATCAGCCCATGAGGATGCACAACAAGGGTCTAATACTTGAGATTGACCATGGAATGGAATAGACCCTTATTCATAAGCAGGCTACGTGCCTTTCAGTGTGGGTTAGCTGCTAGAGGTTTAGCTAACCAGAGAATAGCGCTGGCAGGGGTTGACATTTGTTATCAACCATATGTTTTAGGCTCTTGTTTTGTGCAAACCTAGTTATGAAAGAAGAAAGATAATGAAAGAAAGAAAGATAATAAACACGATAACAAATGATATGAAAATTTATTTGACTGTCATGTATAATGAATGTGTGTTCATTAAAGGGACTTTCAAGTATATTTTTATATTATTATAAAACTAGAACTCACTCAGCAACGCTGACTTTACGTGCATATCAGTTGGCATGTAATAATGGTTGCTGGGGATGACATGGATGATAAAGCTATTTGGCAATAAGAGACTAGCATCCATGTGTTTTAGATTAATGTTTTAATTCCCCAAAACAATGTTAACATTATAAATTCAAGAACAATATGTAATTTGATAACTTGTTTTATACATGGAATGAATGATATATGCTTTTTCCGCCGTAATGTTTTACATAAGTATGCATTATATTATGTTTTATGCATTGAGTGATCAACTATGAGGCTTTTCGAAAACGAGACCTTACAAGGTAACAATTTGACTGTCATGTAACAGTGATATTCGAAAAAAGGCACCAGAATTTTAATTCGCTTTATACCTTCCAAAACTTTGAGCCGGCTCTGCATTGTTGTTCTTGTTGTGGCAGCCATTGATTTTGATTGTTGATTATTGATTATACTTCTTTTTTGTTTGCAAAATTTCCCATTGAGTTTGATTACAACTCGAAACTAGTTGTGATAACATACAAAACGAAAAACTGCGATAACTTTAAGCAAACTTATTTCTAGTACAAGGTAGCAATGTGAAACTTGTGTTCGTATATAAAAATGTGCAAAAGATTGATATTAGGGTTTATCCGTTCTCTATCAGCGCCCCTCATTTCACTTTGGGCTTCCGTTTATCCAATCGACGCCAAGGTAAATCCCTTTCTTCTTCAATTAATTAATATTCGATTATAACGAACGAATCTGAGATATTTGCAGCTAATTCAATGTTTCAATCACTAGTATCACGATTCAATGTTTCCTACTGAATCCCCTTATGCATAACAATTTTAGTAAATTAAAGATGCGGATTTCGTAGTTTGATAAGCTAATCGACATGAATCAGCTGCAATTTTGAAGCTTCTGAAGTTAAGCAACATTATTTTGTTTTGTATAATTGTGTTTGTGGTTGTTGTATATGCATACATTTACATCATCCTGTTTGTGTTGATGTTGTTTATGGTAGTTTTAGTGAAGTTTTCTGTGTAACTTTGCAGTTTGATAATGGTAAATGGCTTACACATTTATGTATTCTGATGTGTGCTTATGGCAGATGAATGTGGAAAAGCTAATGAAAATGGCAGGTGCTGTTCGGACCGGTGGGAAGGGTAGCGTGAGAAGGTTAACTTCTTTATGATTTTGGTGCCTTTTGGTTTGTGTGTGGTTTTTTTAATTAATTTGTGAAGTTTTATAGGAGATTGATTTGTTAACGTTTCAAGGGGATATCATGCCTTGGTATTTTGTTGCAATGCGTCACATGATTAGGAGGTTTAGTATATAATAAATGAAGTATTGTTGGGTTTGTATGTAAGTGAATGGTAACTACAAGCTTTTTGTTAGACATAATTTGTATCCACTTTGAGATAGATATACTACCATACTAGGCTATTTAGTGCTATGCAAATGTGAATATGTGAGGTTTATTGTGTGTAACCTATCATGGGTTAGGATCATTTGTGAACTCACAAATATCTTTAGAACTGCGAAAACTCCTGTCAACACACAAATTCTTATGTTTTATACAAAAACATGATTGAAATGTAATATTTAGGCCTCTATCTTGAAGTTCAAAAATATCACAATGAACGAATTGGTAATCTATACACGTGTAACTCATATGTAGGTTATACTATCTACACATGTGTAGCTAAACAAATATAAATTTTAAAAACATAGGTTTTTATTTTTTAGTATAAAATTTCAAAAAATATGGCCTGTTGATATTAGTTCTCGCGGTCCTTAAAATATTTACTAGTTCTTAAATTATCCTAACCTAATCTATGATTATGATCCTAACCCAACCTATGATTACATACAAATTTTACGTTGGCAGTGTTTGTAGAATGCATTAACAAAATGGAACCAATATTTTTACCTGAAATAGTTAGAAAGGCAAGAAATTTATTCTGTAAACTACGTTTTGTCTGTAAAGCTGCTTTTTCTAATCTGTAGAGAGTTCAAAGAGACTCTGAGTGATTTTTGGCAGAATGATCTTTTTTGCATCACTGGGAAGGTAAATTTTTAGCAGAATGACCTTTAAACACAATTTGGTAGATTATTTATGCCCTTGATCAAATGCAAGATAAATCTTGATTTTTTATACGTTGTCTAGTAGAGATTGTAGTTTGGTAACATGGAGTCACTTAATCTCTCTTGAATTACATAGGGGTTACAAAGAAATAATACCAGAAATTTACCGAGAGCCTACATTGAATTTACACATTACTTACAATACAGATTGAGACATCATCTGAAGAAGAGCTGTAAAAAATATAGTTTGAAAGTTAAGCTTGATTTAATGCCCCTACTTGGAACACTGACCTATCTTCACCAATAAACTAGTCTTTTTGTTTTGATGTAACTTTCCATTAGTTGTAGTAGAAATTAATAGTGATGGTTGAACCTTAGTGGGTTTACAGTTTATATGCATTTACTTCTTTGACGCATTGAAAAATAATCTTTATGAAATAGATGCTAGGTTTCTAAACCAACTTTCATTACAGTTTAAACAGGTTAACTTCATGACTTTTTTGACTTGTGAGTTTTTGCAGAAAGAAGAAGGCTGTTCATAAAACAACCACGACAGATGACAAAAGGCTTCAAAGCACTTTAAAGAGAATAGGAGTAAATGCAATACCGTCAATTGAAGAAGTTAACATTTTCAAGGATGAAACTGTCATTCAGTTTTTGAATCCAAAAGGTCTCAAATTTTGAGAATTCTATCATTTTTTCATATCTTGTTGCAATCATCTTCGCATTAACTTTTTTTTCTTCTTTTAGTTCAAGCTTCTATCGGTGCCAACACATGGGTTGTTAGTGGCTCTCCGCAAACAAAGAGTATGTTAAATGTTTGATCATTTCTGAATATATCATAAGTGCACTATTCATTTTCAACAGTCTTCTAATGCAATGCACTTGACCTTTAAAATGGAAATGATTATATTTTTCGCTTTTATGACTTCACTGTCATGCTTTGTTTCAGATTTGCAAGATATTCTCCCAGGCATTCTCAACCAGCTGGGTATGTTTAAAAGTTTGTGTATTTTCCATCAGGTTTTATTTTCTGCAATTTTAACCCAATTATATGAAAGCAGGCTTGTTCATGTTGCATCTATCTGATTATGGGTCAGATTGATCTAATGAACGGGTCAAAAGTCCTCTTATGGGAACTAGATCAATTTTTTAAAAAGAACCTCTATTATTTGTTTTAACAAAATTAGAATACAAAATAATGATGATGAGCTGGTCTAATCCATTTTGACCTGTTACACAAATTTAGGTTTCGTTTCTGATTCTGGATGATAGAAAATGATATAACCTGTATTGTCTTGACCTTTTCAGGTCCTGATAACCTGGATAACTTGAGAAAGTTAGCCGAGCAATTCCAAAAGCAGGCACCGGCTGAAGGCACTACAGCCACAGCAGCACAAGAGGATGATGATGAAGTCCCGGAGCTTGTGGCGGGTGAGACTTTTGAAGCTGCTGCAGAGGAGGGACACAAATCTTAGGGTAACAGTATTTTATGAGCCCACTGTGTTGCTCTTTTAGTGGTTCTTTTTGCATAACAGATATTTTAAGTTATTTTTTATTTTACTTGCAACTTGTAGAATTGTTGTTTGTTGGTTCATGTTTTGTTGTAATATCTTAATGTATGGCAAATAACTCTTAAGACATTGTCTTATGAGGATTTGAACTGCAAGTGCACAACCAAGTAGTTGGTTATTTTTTGTTAATATGTAGGTTAATTAGCCTAATATATTTGATTCCTTAGTTAAAGATTAATTTCCATATTTGTAATTATATGAATCATTATACTTGAACCTATTAGTAAGAGGCTAAGAGCATCTCAAATGGGAGGGTGTTTGTGGGCTGAGGTGGCTCTGTCATTGTTGAGAGAGACTATCAGTAACGTTTCTGGAGAAAAATGCTAGTGGGAATGAACCCCACAGACGGAAAGATGGAATAATAGTGAGGGGGTGAAGATAGAAAAGGGTGATGTCAGTGGAGCTTTTGGATAAATGTTGATATGGATTTAGGTTGCGTACTTAAGTAATGGAGATGATCGGGCAGGACATTGATCCGTTATTGATCTAATTAGTCGTTAGAAAAAGATTAAAAGTTAATTGATCAAAAGCAACTGAATGGAAACCAACCAAATAAAATCAGTGAGTGAAACAAGCCAAAAGGGAAGTTAAAGCTTATCTCATCTTTTTGGCTTATCATATTTTGAGACCGGATTGATCGGTTAAAACTAGAGCAGTCAGTTCTGCCGAGTTTTAAAATTATTGTTCTTAGTCACTTAAGCTAACTATGTAAGGTTTTGTTATGTGTCTATCCCAATCAAATTAGTTGACCCGATTGTTGAAGTATCCGATCCGGATTCGAAGTGAAGTAGTATGCATGCAAGACAGCAAGAGTGGTGCACGTGGGGATTGCAAATTATTCCAAGTTTTCAACGTCTCATTTACCAAGTCTTTTGTGTTCCTTAAATAAAGGAGGTGGGGTTGCCCACTACCTAGTCTAGTTGCTAGTTTTTAGTTGATCATGTAATTGTTTTTCTTATTTAAATTGTATTCTTTTGCATTATGGAAAAAGAATAGAAAATTGCCTCAAGTCTCCTATCTTCTTTTCTTCTCAGTTTCCTCTCTATTTTCTTTTAACAATTGTGTATCAACCAAAGATCCATATCAGTTTTGTGGTTATTTAAGTATCT
The DNA here is from genome assembly GCA_025506505.1 of Flaveria sonorensis. Lineage (NCBI taxonomy): Eukaryota > Viridiplantae > Streptophyta > Magnoliopsida > Asterales > Asteraceae > Flaveria > Flaveria sonorensis. The sequence continues at coordinate 5,001 of JACCIY010000936.1, read as the reverse complement.
AAGAAGCCTTTTTAAGTTTAGACTTTCAGTTTTAAATATTCGGGTATTTGATTGGTTTCTAACATTTCATTATTGTCACATAAGGTTGATTATGTTAGTTGGATTGACAAGTTGAAATTGGAGTTATTAGCTTGACTTGGCGGTTTTCAAAAGTTGTTTTATATCCATATAAAATAACTATGCAAGGTTTTATGGTTATTGTAATTGACAAAAAGCTTTTTTAAGTTTTGACTTTTAGTTTTAAAATTTTGGCTATCATATACGTGTTCAAAATGTTGTTTTTTAGTCGCTTAAGGTCAACTATGTAAGGCCTTTGTAAGTGCTAGACCATCTTCAATTGTTATGTTTAGAAAGTTTCATATTGGAGTGATGGTTAGGTGTAGCTTTTATGCAAGAACTATAAAAAGACGATTTTTGAGAGTTAGGTGCAGTTTGTTTTTCAGAGGTAAAATGTTTACAGTCTGCTGACCACATCTGCAGACATATTTAAAAGAAGAGATGGACCAAACCTCTGCGGTCTGCTAAAATAAACTGAAATTTAAGTAAACCGATTTTTTAAACTTCTGTACGCGGCTGCGACGATGGTAGAGCAACGACAACAGAGGCGATGGGGGCGATGGGTCTACGGGAGGTGGTGGTCTACGGCGGAGGTGACGGCCGATAGATCTGCTGGAGGTGAGGGCGGGAGGTGGTAGCAGACGACGGGAGGTGTGTAGAGGTGGAGTTGTGTTGATGGAGGAAGTGTAACATCCCGAGCGTTTGGGTCATATGTAATAGTTAAAATAAAAAAAATATGAACTTTACATTTGTATATCGTTAAACGAGTAACTAATTAGTGAAATGACTATTCTAAATTTAAAGTTTTAGACGAGTTTTAGTAGTAAGAGACCGTTAAATATATATAAATATAATAATATATTATATTTAAACGTGCTCCGTTTTTAACGAAACTTAGGTGAACTCGTAGAGAAAAATAAGCTCGTCTCAACGGCATATTTGAAATTTCATAAGACGTTATATTTAAAAAGTTATAAGAGAAAAACGAAGTAAGCAGCTGAATTAATTATAATAATATAACAATAATATTATTAATAAACTTTATATCCTCCTATAGAAGAAAGAAGCAAGCAAACAAGCACGTCAATTTCATCCCACATCGTTGCAGAAGTAGTTCACCTGCCTGCTTGTTTACCTTATATATAGAAACCTTAAGGTTGAGTTTAGATTATAAGTTTTCTTGGAAACGCTCTATTATAAAGAGAATTTCAGGTAATCGATACCCCATTGGGTATTGTTATTAGTCGTTTTTGGAGCTCGGGTAGGAGCACGAGTAGGGAGACTCTACATCAAATTGTCGTAGATAGTTTTAAGGTATGTGTTCGTTTAAATTTATGTCAAGTTAATTATTATTATTTAGATTATTATTATTAGAAGTGGCTTTAGTATTATTAGTATTATTATTTTTAGGTGTTAGGGTTATTGTTAGGAGTGGCTATTGGGTAGCCTAGCCTTAGTTAGGCATAGACTGATCACCCATGCTTAAACAAGGTAGCGTAAACCAATATCAATCATTACAATAACAAGTTAGTTGTATCATTACCTAACCTAGGATTACTTGAACTGTATCAGGACTTAGAGATATTACCAGATTATATTAGGAAATGTTATCAACTGTTGGGCAACTTCTAAACGGGTGAGTCCCTCTGAACTGTTTTATAAAATGGGACGTGATGTTCTGATAACTTGTAATAATTGAAGAATTGACTATCAATAGCATCTATGATATGTGGCAATGCTTGATAGGAAGCTTGAGGGCTGCTTATATGATTCTGCTTTAGCCAGTGGAGTTTGTATACATAGCTTGGTTATGTGAATTTATACTGTGCTTACTCTGTTCCTATCTGTTTGCCATGGTTGTATCTGCTTGATGCAATAGTCAATATTAATATGTTTTGAATTTTGAAGAATACTATGTTCATGAACTCACAAGCTTTATGCTGAGTCCCAAATGTTTTATTTATGGACACACATCCTAGGTGCCAAATGATTACATGAATAAGAGATTATGGACTAAGCTCATGAGGAAATAAAGGACTAAAGTGTTGCTGAGGATTTGGATCTATTCTATAGTTAAGTTGAGTAATATTAGTATTGTATTAGAAGACAGATGTATAATACGTTATAATTTATAATTATTGTTTGACTTCCGCTATGTATTCTCTGATTACTATGTGTTCTGTATATTCGATGCGTAACGCTCCCTAGGGTGTGCCCTGGGAGGCGGGCGTTACAAGTTGGTATCAAAGCCATAGTTTAAGTGAACTAGGTACAAAGATAGTATCTAGACTTAAACTAGGGAAGATGCTCTAAGATAAATAGATTATCTACTTAGGGTAACGGGTTTGGGTAAAACATGGAGGATAATGGCTAGAACATCGTAAGTGCAATAGATAAGCAATGACACCTCGCCACTGTTATTTCTTGTCTATCAGTACTATTATGTTCTGGATCATAATTCATCATGTGAATACTAATTCCCTGCTCCCTCATGTAGGTTTTCACTATGACAAGAGGAGGAAGTACTCATGGTAGGGGTCGTGGTAGACCTCCTAGTAGTAGAAGGCAAATCATGTCATCTGCGAATGATGATCATGAAAATTTTCATAATACTGAATTCGAGGCGCAACAATTTGCTGGACCGCAATTCCAAGCAGCTGTAGCTAGCGTAATTAAACATGCTTTGCCAACCATTATAGCCGAGGTTATGAATGCCTCTAGGGGGTATATGAGCAATGATAGTAATGGACAAGATGATCATATCTATAACACCAATGGTAATGGAGATGCTCCTATGAGAACTGAACCTAAGCAAGGTTGTTCTTACAAAGCTTTCAAGGATGTGAACCTCCAATATTTGACGGGAAAAGAGATTCCATGGCTACCTTTCAGGGGATCCATGAGATGGAAGCTGTTATTGAAATTAGTGGATGCACAGCCACGCAAGCTGTCATGTATGCCACTCACTCATCAGGTCTGAGGCATTGTTTTGGTGGGACAATGTTAAACAAGCTAAAGGACTTGGAATTGTTACCGCTTTGACCTGGAATGAACTAAAGGAGCTTGTGATGGAAAAGTTTTGTCCTGAAGTTGAAGAGACAAAATTGAAAGAGAATTCTTACAACAACAGACCGGGACGATGACACATCGTCAGTACACCACCAAGTTTGATGAGATGGCTGGACTGCTTCCTGAACATGTAACACCTGAAGCAAAGCGCGTAAAAAGATACGTGCAAGGGTTACCTCCTCATATTCGACAGTTAGTTAAGATGTCTGCCCCCAAAACCTATGAATTTGCAATTGCATTAAGTGCCATTGCATATGAAGAAGAAGGCATAATGACTGAAAACAACAAAAGAAAGAGAAATGATGATGGAAACCAGATGCCAAGAAAGGACAGAAAGATCACACGAAATAAAGGGAACCGTTTCAACAAAGCATGGAGGAACGATAAAAGTGAGTCTTGGAGAAAGTATCAAGATTCCAAATGTCTTAAATGTCCAATGGGTGATCATTCACGAAAGAACTACCCAAAAATTAGATGTTTCAATTGTTGGGAGTATGGACATTTCCGAAGTGATTGCAAGAACCCTCCACAAACACAACCTGTGGAGAATCAAAACAACTCCAAGGGCCGAGTGTATGTGTTAAAAGAAGCTGGGGATGAAACTATAGCTGGTACGTTTCTCTTTAACAACATATATGCTAGAGTTTATTTGATACGGGCGCAAATAGAAGTTTCATTTCAACTGCCTTAGTACCTTATTTGAACTTAGTACCACAAACTCTAGATTGTGCATATATGTAGAAACTACAGTGGTGAGCAAGATAAGATAAGTAAGATTTTTAAGGATTGTGTTATTACCCTAGTTAACACTAAATTCTCTGTAAATTTAATGCCGACCATTCTAAGTGAATATGATATCATTCTTGGGATGGATTGGTTGAATAAATATTGTGCTCGTCTCGACTGTGAACATAAGACGATAACGGTAGTAAGCTAAATGAGGAAAAGCTACTAGTTCATGGAAGTAATGGAAATCCCAAGACCAATATCATCTCACAGTGAAGGCAATGAAATGTATTCAGAAAGGATGCATAGCTTTACTTTTTGCATGATAGATGCTAAAAGGAAATGCAAATCAGAAATCCATGGTATGCAACTTCTAGACGAGTTTCCGGAAGATTTACCAGGACTTCCACCTGATCGTCAGATAGAATTTCCTATTGATTTAGTACATGGTGCTAAACCAATCGCGAAGACTTCTATCGTCTAGACCCTTCGGAGATGAAAGAACTATGAAGCAAATTGACGAACTCTTAGAAAAAGGGTTTATTAGACCGAGTTCCTCACCTTGGGGAGCACCAGTATTGTCGTCAAAAAGAAAGATGGTTCAATGCGTATGTGCATTGATTATCGAGAATTAAACAAGTAACTGTCAAGAACAAGTATCCTTTACCAAGAATAGATGATTTATTGATCAACTTCACGGAGCCAACTACTTTCAAAAATTGATCTTCGATCAGGTTATCATCAGTTGAAAGTACGCGAGGAAGACATCCAAGACGTATTCAGGACGCGTTAGGGACATTACGGGATTTTTGTTATGTCTTTGGACTAACCAATGCCCCAGCAACATTTATGGATCTAATGAATAGAGTTTGCAAACCATACCTGGATAAGTTTGTCATTGTCTTTATCGATGACATACTTATTTATTCTAAGAACCAAGATGATCATGCCAGACATTGAAAATGGTTCTAGAAACCCTTCGACAAGAAACGCTTTATGCAAAAATCTTAAGTGACTTCTGGAAAAGAGAAGTTCAAATTACTCGGTTAAACGGGATAAATGAGCAAGGGAATACAAGTAGATCCAACCAAGATAGAAGCTGTGATGAAATGGGAATCACAAAGAATCCTAGTGAGATTAGGAGCTTTT